>PVJX010005961.1:0-81180 GCA_004027295.1 Dolichotis patagonum | reverse complement strand
CATGAAAGGTAGAAATGGCAGAAGAAAGTTGCATTCCTAACACTGGTCAGCAAGAAGATTGGAGAGAGTGATAGCCAGAACTAGAGATAGATCCTTCAAACCACACCTGGAGTGATCCACTCCTCACATTGGGTCCAACCTCCCAATAGCACATTTGACTGTGAACTCGTGCATGGATTAATCCACTGGTGAATATAGTACCTTGTGATCTAGTCACTTCACAAAAGTCTCATCCTTGTACAGGTGAGCCTTTGGGGAATAATTTAGTTCTCACCCATAACACTACTAGTCTTTCTCTTTTTCCTTCTTTTCCTCCTTTCTTTTTTTCCTTCCTTTTTTGCAAATAGATATCCAGTTATCTCACCAAAATATGTTAAAAAAAGATTTTCCTTTTGTTCTTGTATCACCTGTTTACCTCTGTCTACAATCAATTATTTTTAGTGTTTTTTTTATCATAATAAACAAAATCACCTTTTTCATGGGTGATCCTGGTTCTGAACTCGCTATTCTATTCCACTGATTCATTTGTCTATGTGAATCTAACTACCACACTGTAATGATGCTATTGACTTAAATTGTTTCAGTTATTCTAAGTTGTTTGTATTTCTTTATAATTTTTATAATCACTTGGCCAATTTCTACAAAAAAAAAAAAACTGGTGGAATTTTGGATTGGAATAGGAAATCAACAATGGCTACCATAATGCCTCTTGCTGCCCATACCATCAGACATAATAAAATCAAATAAAACAAAACATAATAAATCAATCAAAACAGAGCATTGCATTAAACAAAATAACAAAATGGAACAAAATAGTAAGAACAATATTGAATTTCAAAAAGACAAGCAAATTCCCCATATTTGCTATATTTCAGATTGTAATCTTCTTAATAGGTGCTCAGACTACCAACCTTAGCCCTGCAAACAATCAAACAGTACAAGCATTAAGTTGCTTTTGTACCTCAGTTGCTCTCAACTCAACCTGTCCTCTGACTCAGCTGGGTGCATGAGGGGCTGAGGGGGAGGCTGTGTTCTTGGCTCCCAGTCTGCCCACTGACTGGCTCATGGGAAGGGTGATTTGGCTGCTTATTACTCCTCCCAGGCCCATCATAGCTTCCACTGACACAGAAAGGGCAAATTGGCTCATTTCCAAGTTTCACTCTATAAATCAATATGGAGGGAAGATTGATAGCTGAACAATAGAGTCTTCCGGACAATTAACACAGTATAGCTCTCCATTTACTTAGGACTTATTTAATATATCTCAGAAATGTTTTTTTGTTTTGTTTTGTTTTTTAGTACCAGGAATTAAACCCAGGACCTCCCGCTTGCTAGGCAGGCACTGTGCCTCTGAGCTATATCCCCAGCACTCAGAGATGTTTTATAGTGAACAGATCTTTTATATCATTGTCAGTTTATTATTAAATACTTTATATTTTAATATTATTACACATTTTTGAAATAGCTTAATTTCCATTGCTGAATTTTAATATATAGAAATGCAGTTGAATTGTTCATTGATCTTATTTACTCTGAAACCTTGCTAAGCTCATATTACTTACAATACATTTAAAAAATATTTTATTGAGTTTTCTACGTAAAAGATCATGATGTCTCAGAAGGAAGATAGTTCTATTTCTCCTCCAGTTAGTATAGCTTTTATTTCTTATCCTTGCCTTATTCCATTGACCGATGCCTCAAGGCAAATAGTGTGTAAAAGTAATAACAACAGACATGCTCATGCTGTTCCTGATGTAGGGGAGAAGGCATTTGGTATCTTGCTTTTAAGTATGATGCTAGCTGCAGGTTTTAATATTTTCACTTTATCACATAGAAGATTGCTTTATTACAATTCTTGAACAATTTGATTATGCTGTTCCTACTGTACTTTTTTTTCACATTGTTTGTGCTTGAGTCTTTTTGAGTCTCTTAAATATATTAGCCTGTAGTTTCATAAAGCTGGAACTTTTAAAATTTATTTCTTCATATTTTTTCTACCCCTCCCCTTCCTTCTGATTGCATGCATCTTTCTTCCTTTAGGGACTCAAGTTACTTTTATATTAAAATGCTCAGAATTATTCCACTATGCACTGATTCTTTATTTTTAATCATATTTTTTTCACCATGTGTTTTATTTTGGATAGTGTTTATTTCTATTATTTCCTTTTGCAATGTAAAATCTGTCATTTCCATCTTGTACATTACTATCATAGAAGTTATTATTTTCATCTCTGAAGGCTTAGTATATAGTCAATGTTTCTGCTTACATTTT
Organism: Dolichotis patagonum; assembly: GCA_004027295.1. Taxonomy (NCBI): domain Eukaryota; kingdom Metazoa; phylum Chordata; class Mammalia; order Rodentia; family Caviidae; genus Dolichotis; species Dolichotis patagonum. Next base: position 78,908 of record PVJX010005961.1, on the reverse strand, counting down.
GGAACATGTGGAATTCAGTCATAACAGCTTTAATGTCATTATGTGATAATAACATCTGTAGAGTTCTGTGTTGGTTTCAATTAAAGATTTTTTTCCTACACATTATGGTCCTATTTTCCTCTGTTTTGCATGCCTATGAATTTTAATTGGATGCTAGGCATTGTGTATTTTTATCATACAGTGTGGCAAGTATTTTATATGTATATACATATTCTGGAGCTTTGATCTAGGATGTAATTGTTATTTTTAAATCTCTTTGATCCTTTGGAATCTCATTTTAAATTGTGTTCAGCAGCACCAGAACAGTGTTCAGTCTCATTTATGAGCAGTCTACAGTGTCTTGCAAAGTATGAGTTCATCTAGAGCCTGGTGGGAACAGGCACTAATTCTGGCCCTATATAAACACACAAGCCCCTTTCCCTGGACTCCTTTCAGGTAGTTCTTTCTTGTTTTCTCTTTTGGAAGGCTGATTAGTATTCAAAGGGCATCTGCGATAGACTTCTGAGGTTCCCTTTGTAGCTTTACCTCCCCGGGACTCTTCTATCGACTTCGGCTACCTTAGACTTCCAGATATAGCTGCATTCAATTCAAAGTGCGTGACAGGTTTTATCCGTATTCCCCTTCCCTATGTAAAAGTCTGAAACTTTTCCATGGCAGGAAGCTAGGTTTTGTAAGTCTTATCTCATCCATGTCACACACACAGAGCTGTAATATTACAGAATGTAATATTACAGAATTTATGGAAATGTTACAGTTCCACTGCCAGAACTGTAATATTTCAGTAATCTTTGTTCATATGGTTGTGCCATTTTCTGTGTTGTGTTTTGAGGTAGGAGGGTAAATATAGCCATTGCTATTCTATAGAAGTGAAAAGTCCTCCTATTGAATTTTTACTTATGGATTATATTTCTACTATTCTAGGGGTTACTTTAGAAACTTTCAAGTGCCTAAAATTAATAAAATTAGTAAATAGTGTTGTCACTTTATATAATAAATGTCTGCTTAAATTTATCCATATATATAATATTTTACTTCTTCAGTAATTTTATGGCAAAATTTTTCTCCTTCTTACAGTGTCTTTCAAGACTATTTTAAAGGGTTTTTTCTCACTTATTTGTTGGTGTTACATAAAACTCTTTAAATGTCCTTACCTTGCTATCACTTCTGACAGATAATTTCACCAAGTATATTAATTCTTTCACAGGAATTATTCTGCTTGGACTTACTGAATCTGGTCATCTTGAGACTTTATCTTTTAAAATATAAGTGATACTGAGAAGATCATCTTTCAGAAGTTTTACGTAGAGTTTGTAAGTTTGCTGTTGAGTAAGAGGGTGAGTTGTAGTGGAAAGGCAAGAGGAGGGACTTTCTCTGCACAGCTCACTCCTTTTGATTTGGTACCATGTTTTTATCTCCTCTGTTCCATCTGGCACAATAATCCAGAATCTGGCAGCTTTCTGTGAAGACATGATTTAGAGTTTGTGGTACATCTTTCTCTACACTTGAAAATTTCCTTTGGTATCCTGGCAACTAACAAGGCATCTAATAAGATTATTAGACAAAGTAATTTGGGACGTATTTAAGTGTTTCTTGTTTCCAAGAAAACATTTCTGGAAATCTAGTTTGTCTTACTATCAGAAAAGGTATGGAAGGGATTTGATTTGTGGATTCTATTGTGTACAGATTTATTTTTCCTATTAAGCTATAAACTGTATCCAGTTTAATATATTTAACCATTTTTATCTTCATAACCCCATATATTACTTAGTTCACTATCAATAAGTTATTTTTCCTTATTCTTTGAAGATGTCTATGGTAAATTTAAATTTATAAATTAGGGGTAGTGAGATTAATAACAATGGCTAATAAAGTAAAAACAATTATGATGCTATTCTATAATAAAAGCACTGTGATATTATGATAATCAATCTGATAGTAGGGTTACTAGGAGGCTAAGCTCAGGTAGCATTTATGAGTACAGAGGACAAAGGGAGGGCTCATGTCCTAGGCAGGACAGAGCAGAATAACATGAGCATTGCAGTTGCTCTGACCTCATACAGTTTAAACCTTAGGATGCATTTTTTTCTGGAATTTTTCAGTTAACATTTTGTACACAGTTGGTCACTGATAACTAAATCAAGGAGATGGAAACTGTAGCTAAAGGGTGAGGGCGATGATTTACTTTGTGCATGTGTGTTCGTGTTGCTTAAGATTAGATTCAATGCCCTGCATATGCCAGGCAAGAGTTCTACCACCTAGCCACACCCCCAAGTCTCTTTGAAGTTTTAGGCCAAAAGGAGGCAAGGTGGAATGACTTTTGAAGAATGAAATTCAAAATTCAGTGATGGATTGCCTGATCAGGAAAAAAAGCCATAAATACAAGAAAATTAAGATAAGTTTGAAAGAAAAATTTTTGAAAGGTGGTAGAGAGATAGGGAGAAGTGAACAGAGGAGTAAAAGTTCAACAGTGATGTGATTTCTCCTGGTCATAGGTGTGAGGAAAGATGGAGAAGGCAAGAACTGGATGAGAGGAAAGCTTGGGGAAGAAACATATTCAATGTGGCATACCTTTCATCAGAGCTGTTGAAAGAACTGATGAGGAGTGAGAAGACGAAGTAGAGAAAGAATGAGTAATGGGTGGAACAAATTCAGGGAGGAGATAGGAAAATACAGGATCAAGAGCATAGTAGTTAGCATGGTGAGCTTCAAAAATAGAAGAGAGAGAGAGTCAGAATATATGGAAATATAATTTGGTTGAGAGTAAAAGGCAAGGAAGTTTGAGGGACATTTTACCTGATGGAAACTATTTTCTCATTTATTAATGTATTTCCCAAGGACTATGTAAAATGGATTAGAAGCAGCTGGAATGTTGGTAAAAGGAAAAGAAACTGCATCCTGGATAACTTAATTGGAACAGCTGCAAGAGAATTCATAGCAATATATAGCTACCATTGACTTACTTAGGAAAAGACAACAAAAGGAAAAGATCTGGGGAATAGATCCGTGTGATCCAAAATAAAACATCATCCCTATTCTTACAAATTTGTGCTATTTGAGTGGTATGGAGCTTTAGACTTTCATTAGTTACTAGATGACTGAAAGTTTGTTTAGAGCAATGATTTTCTTTTTTTTTTTTTACAAGGCAAAAGTTTTGAGTCTCCTGAGTCTAGAGTAGAAGCTCTTCTATCCCTCCGGTTAGGTGGAGACAAGTATTGAGACTGATGACGCATGGTTCGTTTTCAACTTTGTGAGTGCTGGAGACACAGTGTTGAATTTCACTCCACATGAAAACTTCAAAATGAGGGAACGTATGTACTATAAAGATGCTAAATCATGTCAAAAGCATGTACAATGCAGCTGGGTGTGGTCGCGCATGTCTGTAATCCTGCACTCAAGGCAGGTTTACTGCAAGTTTGAAGACAACCTTGGCTACACAGTGAGTTTAAGGCCAGCATGTACTGCATAATGATACTGTATCTAAAACAAATGTAATATGAAACCATCTATGGACCAGGCCCAGAGGACACTATTATGATTTCTATTTGCTACAGGAGTCATTAAAATTTCAAGTATAATTTAACTTGAACATTTTTTCCCCTGGCACTTAAACTTTATACAATATTGAAGCTCCATAGTGCTCAAGGGAGGCAAGAATTCTTTGACTCATTGACAAGAAAGCATATATTTCGTAGAGACCATCTTCTACCTTCACATTTCCACAGTTGATTGCTTTAGATAGAAAAGAAATTCACAGCCTTGAATATCCCCTGACTGAGTCACTGAAAGGCAATGGCCCAATACAAATATTATAATAAAAGATGAAACTAAGAAGGACCAAATAAGAAGCAAAGCTGAAATGGAAAATGTTCTTTCCAAAATGAAACACTTAGTCCAGGAAAGCTTTGGGTGTCAAACCTTGAACCTGAGAAGAGCTTGGCTCTGAGATCTTGGCCTCTGCTCTGGGTATGTCTGTTGCTCCCTGTGTGGCTCCATGTGACACACACTTCTCAAATGTGGAGAGAGAAAATGAATTCCAGCCGGAATGTGGGGCCTGTCTGAAAACAACTTTTTGCTCATCAGTCCTCCCCAGGTTGTTATTTATCTAACGTCCTTTTTCTAGCTCCGGGCCCAGAGACCATACTGCTTTCTCTGACAAGTGTCTCCTCCAAGGCACACTGCCTTATGTACTCATTTCAGTCACAGCGCAAATCTGTTCCTGATGTGCTCAAAGTAGAGTATCAAGGTCTAGTAACTAAAGCGATGATTCTTGTTAGGTGATGCAAGTAACACAGATAGGCATTTTATAAAAGTGCTTTAGGGAGAAAGATCTTTTCATAGAGAAGAGTGGCTATAGCCAGGAAATGGTCAGGCACTGAAACTGGCCAGAATGGGATGTGGTGGGGGGAGAAACTCTGGTTGAAGGTGGCCTTGTGTCTATCCTTGTCTCTGATTGTCAAATTTACGGATCTTGCACATGTATTTTGCTTCAAACACTGTGTTGTTTTCATTTCTATTCTCTTTTAATCCTCCCTCTAACAAGTGAAAATGGTGAAGAAACACGTTAGAAATGGTCAGTGACTTTGCCACAAAGGTTTTAAAACCATCCATACTTAAAATTTAAAAACTCAAATCAATTTCCTGCTCATGATACTCCCATAGTCCCTAGTTGCTTTTAAAATAAAATCTAAACATCCTACTATGTTTGACAGGGATTTACTTTGCCTGCTCTGTCTGAGTCTGTGTCATGAAGTCCATATTGCCCTCTCCCCACTGGTGACCACACAGCCTCCTTGATGTTCTTTGAACTTAGCAAGGTTGTTGAATATCTCATCTTTGTACGTCCTGACCCTACCGTGTGGAAATCTATGTATCCCCAGATACCTAGGGAGTCCACCCAGAACCACTCACACTGTCCTATACTCATGAGCATGCAGCTCCCCAAATCATCCTCCAGCCCTTTACTCACTTTCTTTTCCTGAGGCCTTTTTCACTCTGTGTTTTATCATTTCCTCATATTCTGTCATATCGTATTATTTTGATTGTGTTTCCTATTGGAACATGAATAAACTGAAATACACTGTTGGTGGAGTTATTTTAGATGTTTTGTGCAAAGAACCCAGTCTGGCCTCCCTGGCACTCTGTAGATGGAAAACATGTGGATAAATGGTATCATTGGTTTTCTCTCCATTGCCTTCTGTATTGTTTTGAATCAACAGGAATATTGTATTGTACTTGCTGCTGGTGTTCACTTGGTACTCATCATGCTAAAGCATAAGTTCAGTGCTTTGTAAGCTTTATTCTTTATACTGACATAAAGGCTCATAAATGAGAATTTTCATTTTAATCTCTCTTTTACAGATGGCATATTACACTCAAAAAAGTACATGATCAGTCATGAAACTTTTAAGTAGCTGAGCATTGAAATCCAGTATATCTCTCACCAATTCCGTGTGCTCACTCACTACTAGCAGATCTGACCCTATTCTCCTAGCAGTGATCTTGTTGTAGCCATCCTCTGTGAGGAATCAGTGGTCCATCACTTCCCTTGTACAGATGGAAAAGATTCAAGCCAATATTAAACTGGAAAAAAAGTGAACAGATTAAGATTTGTATATTTTATTTCCATATACTTTCCTGCATATGTCACATTAGCCTAAAATTAGTAAAGACCTTGCTGAAGAATATTAGCTATCAATACAAAGGGAAAAAAGGTTTAGGTATTTCTGGATAGTGCTAATCAAAATAACACATTAAATGGAAACTGCCGAAGCAAAGTATGTGAAATGCACATTTGAAATGGTGGACAATATTTTGGTGAAATAAGAATCTCTTGTATGTAAATGTTAAGTTAACCATTAGTATTTGTGAGATGTTATTATATTCATGAGTAAAGAAAGAGAGACTCAAAATCAAAATAGACTTCTGATCCAGTTCGTAGTCATTTTTAATATACTAAATATATGGCCTGGGTAAATAAGAATGTTAAATCAATACTTATTCATAAACAGTGTCCACATTTAAATATGATTATTCTCAGATGTGAGAGCCAATTTCAATACAGTTTATTTATAGTTTAAGAATGGCATTGTTATTTTATTATACTGAAGAATAAGAATCATCAACACTGTAATATAACTACTAAACACTAAGCATATATATGGCTAAATAGACATATAGACAAAGTTGGGCATTTCTACAATTTCATCTCAAGTTTATTGTTTTAAAATATTAAAGTAGTCCCATCCACAGGCTTCTGCTTTGTAGATTTACTCAACTTTTACTCAAAAGTCAAAATTAACATTTTTCTCTTTTCTCTCTTGAAGCTACAGTAAAATGAAATAAAAAATAAAAAGTACAAATTTACTAGAAAAAAAGAGAACTGGAGAGAAGAAATCATCAGAAAGTAAATCAGAAATTATAAACTAAAGAAAGAAAAGACATGTATTAACTGACTTAAAGAAGAGAGAAAACTATGACCAGAGGGCATCGAGGGAGTGTAGCTCAACAGTGTGCACTGCTGAGCATGTGTGAAACACTGTCAAAGAAATGGGTGTGGGGGTCAATCCCAGAAATGGGTGGGAGAGAGAGAGAGGGAGAGAGAGAGAGAAAGAGAGAGAGAGAAAGGGGGGAGAGGGAGAGGGAGAAGGAGAGGAGTGAAGCATACAGGAGGAAGGAAGAAGGCTGTAGAGGAAGAAGAAGGAATGATGAGACATTGCAACAGAATCCTGGGCAAGCACAAGTATCACACATGACACTTAGTTCTGAGTGTGAGAATAAGATAGAGCTGTAGCCAGCTCTCCAGACATTGGAAGTCACATCCTTCTACTACTCTAGCAGATGACTGAAGTTCACTGAAGAAAGCTCTGAATTTGGAGACTATAAACACAAGCAAATCCAGAAATCAGAATGTGATACATCTGTCTGCAAGCAGAATACTAAACGAGTACCCACAAACTCACCTCCAGCTCCTTTCTTTGGGAAGTGCTGCCTAATTATACTGACATACAATGCCAGCTTCTCAGCATTTCAAGTAAGAAATTTCCTTACTGGAAAGCCAATCAGTTCAAAAGAAGAAACCAACAGGTGAGGAATTTTGAAATCTTTTCCACAGAACACGCAATGTTGTAGTCCTAAAGAGGATCAGCCTACTATGAGGACTGCCACAGGACAAACCTTACTCCCTTTCCAAGACTTACCAAGCACCCTTTAAGTGCCTTATTTTAAATTAAGGGTTGACAGATACCATTGTCAAACAGATAAAGACTTCACCATGACAGAAAAAATAATAAACAAATAAAAACCAAAGACAAAATAAAAGAAATATGCTTAAATTCAGCACAATGCTGAAAGGAACACCTCAAAAGAACTGTTAATAAATCTTTACAGAAGTAAGAGAATATATCATATTCACTAAAAGAACTAAAAGCAATGTAGAGTCAGAGCATTAGAGAAAGCTCTTAGAAATTCAAGAGTACAGAAAAAATTTAGTAGAAAGACTGAAAGATAATCTCACATGATTTTTCCTGTTTTACATGGACTGGAAACTTGGATTTACTTTTGGAAAGCCCAGGAAAGCCAAGATCCAGATCTGTGCAACAATGCCAGACATTGGGACATTGTCTATAAAGTTAGGAGAACCATATCGCTATAGGACCAACACGTGCTTGGGTCTGGCTGAGACTTCACAGTGGTTTCTAGATGTTTCATGGAGAATCACCTTCTTTATTTCTGAAGGGTGCTCCTAGGATCCCTAAATCCAGTGGAAGTTTCCCTAATTCCTATTCCTGCAGGTATCTGGTGATTGTTAAACTCCCATGTCCTATATTAATCAAATCACCCTGTGCTTGTAGTATCTAGAGTACTTTCTGTATCCCAAAGAAGTTCTCACTTAGCAGAAGAATGGAAGTCTTTCATTAGAAGTGCACACCATATGCTTGTATATGTGTATTAGCTGGGATTTAGAAATAACAGAAGCAGTTGTCACTAGAGTAATTGATAAGTAAAATATTATGTCTATATAACAAGGATCAGTTGAAAATAGAAAATACACCTATATAAACACTTGCATTGATTGTGAAGATGTAGCATTTAGTGGAAACAAGAGATGAAATGAGATTGATAGACTACTGTATTTGTGCAAATCAAAACAAACACAGGCAAAAATACACGAACATTTTACTGGGACCTAACTGTATGCATTGTAATGTGTATAAACATAAAAAGGTGAAAGTTAGAATCAGGTGTGAGTGAAAGGACAATACTGCCCCTTGTTCAGCTTGATGATGATGTTGGCTGAGGAGTTAGATTACCTTAGTTCTCCACACCTGCTCTCAGTGTCTGTCTGTCTCTCCATACAGCAAACTAAACTCATTTTGGCCATCTCATTTGGACCTGGAGAATCTCTGACTTAACTTAGGGTTTGACCTAAAATATTTTGACTTCATGGTAGTGTAAAAGTAGCAGTCATTCAATAGAAAGTGTTTTAGCATTTCCTATTCATAGTTTTAAAAGAGGGCCGGGGATTTAGCTCCTGCCTGGCAAGCGCGAGGTTGTGAGTTCGATCCCTGGTACCAAAAAAAAAAAAAAAAAAAAAAAAAAAAAAAAAAGACATAGTTTTAAAAGAATTTTATCAGTATATGTTTGTAGTATATGATGATTACATTTGTTGTAGGGGATTTGTGTATGTATATAATATGTCTTAGTTTTTCTCCCTTTCACCTCCATCCATTTGTCAGCATGAAATTTATTTATGTATTTTATAAATACTTATAAAGTTGATTATCATAATCCAGATCAACAAGGTTAATAAAACAAAAACATATAAAACACATAAAACAATTATACTAAATTGAGGTGCACTTTTAGATACATTTTTCCATGTTGAAATACAACCTCTCAATCTCTCTGTCTCTGTCTCTCTCTTTCTCCCTCCTCCCTCTCTCCCTACTTCTCTCTCTCTTCCATCTCTGTCTCCTTTTTCCTATCATCTATTTTATATTGTGCACTATTTATATATTAGGTTTCTCACATAAGAGGAACCACACAATATTTAAGCTAGAGTATTATATGTGGATCTTTTTTGGGACTACCACATATGGGCACTGAGTCACAGATGGTAGTCAGCAATGTGATCAAGAGGGTAAATCACTGATACTCTAGGGTATACTATGTTGCTAAGCTGTGGTGTTTAGTAGCTTAGATGTATTAAATGGATTTTAAATTTGTTATTTTCAACTTACGATGGGCTTATCAGGATGCCACTGTAAGTCAAGAAGTACCAACGAAGTTTTGTCTGTTGATGATTAAGTCTGGGAGTGATGTGTGATCATGTCAGGGAGTGTAGCAATGACAACAAAGAAGATTAGATGAGAGTATTTTTAGCTGTAAACTCACAAAAGATAGCTATTTAGTTTAATTATTCATTGTAGTACCAGTAGCTGTAGATGTTCTATAAATTTTTATGCAGCGGAGTTGAACTAGAATCATCCTACTACCTAAAAAAGAGTTCAAGCTCCAGAAAAATATTTCTCTCAATTGAGGTATGTTATACAAATTCTACGATCTCTCTTCCAGCTGTTACTGTATTTATATTGTATCATGAATGACTACATTTACATTTGCTTCGGTTTTAACATAAGTGACAAGTATGAGGGCAGAGTTAGCCTTCAGCTTGATTCCTGACTTGGTTTTCTGGTTATAGGAGCTTGGTCAGAACTTTGTCTCTGACCCACACTGGAGATCATAACCAGCCACAACTTAAACGAGAGGACTTAGACTCTGACTGTTCACGAAACAGTTACTTTTCATTTGTTTGAAACAGTCTTAATTTTAGACTCAAAGCGATATAGCACTTTGGATAATTAGGGAATTCCTCTGATTATTTATGAAAATCAAATCACTGAAAAGAAACTCTGTAGGTCTTCAATAACACAAGTTATCAATTACAACAAAGGGTAAAATGTGCACATAGTGTATACATATTTACATTTATACCTACACATATATAATTTATATATACAAGTCATGGACTTGACCCAGAGAGCATTTGTTCTTATAAACAGCTTTATTGCTTAATTTGCAATTAGGTCCTGGTTGTTGGTGTGTGTGGTATTAATGTAAATTGATAAAGAGAAGCACCAGGTGCATTCAATTAAAATGGTTTTAAAAAGAGGTATCATGTTTTACCACTGGGTTACATTTTAAAAGTATATTTAACAGGTTTATTCTAATGTCAGGGTTGCCATAAATACAAGTCAGGCTGACTGAAAACAGACTTGTCTTGTGGTTAATGTTCCTGCTGCCTGATTTCCATCACCTACTTTGAAGCTATTCAGTTATCCATGTATAGAGCTTTCCAATGAGTGTGGCAGATGCCTGCAGTTGCTCTTCTCTGTGTAAAAAAAGAGTCATGTATTTTTTTTAGGGTTCAATTTGGAATATGGTTAATCTGAATCAAGCCTAACATCAGAACTAATGCACAGGACTAATTACACCTTGGAACCAAGGTGTATCATGAATCAGAGAATTTAGTCATTAAAAAACTGTGAGCCTAATTGTGACTATCTTGCCTTTCATTCCTATTGCTTGCTGACTCTTGAAATATGTGATGAATCCATGGGAAGTGCCATGAATACCATATACTAGAGACATATTACAACATTATGCAGTGTAATTGTTTTTAGTCTTTTCTGAAGCTATGAAAAGTTTATAAAACAGCTTGAATTTGAAAGTTCAGGTACAGAGTCAAAGTAAGATGCACTGAGATTTAGATACTGGATTTCTCTGTACAAGTTAAACTGATCCAGTTATTCATTACTAATACATTCCTGGTAAAGTATTCATTAAATGCAATAGTATACAAGTTTCAATCTTGTTATTTCTTAAGAGAGTCAAGATAGATGCACATATTTCACCTCTTGTGCAAAATTCTTTCAAATTGAATGACTTCTAGGGTAAAATTTTACAAGAAACTGAATTTTTTTTTCTGTATTCCCACTTGGTCATGTACTCGGTCATGTACGCGGAGGTCTACAATTTATTACACCATTTATTGTAGACTCAATGTGTACTTCTCAAATCCATGTATTTAATTCTAGTCCCCAGTGTAATTGTATTTGTAAAGATGGCCTTTGTGAGGTTGATGAGTGTACCAGTCAGTGCTCACTAGAGAAACAGAGTGAATGCAAGATATATAAAGATTTACAAGTTTGGCTTACAATGGCTGCCCACAAAGTCAGGTGTGGAAAAGTGCAAAAAGGCTGTCCATTACTAGAGATACCAAGGACCCGGTTGAAGGCTTACTTTAATGTTCTGTGCAAAGTCCCTATTTGGAGGCCAAGGGGTCTGTGATGGATGACTGAAGGGCCTTCACTAGAATCCAGGAAACGACATCCAGGACAAATGTGAAAACTAGAACTCCTCCGAAGAAACAGAATTCAGCCGTCCTACATTTTCCTTTTATTCCATTTAGGTGGTCAGACATACCAAGGTGAGGTCTTCTGTCTTCAGTAAATACCCTCAGTCACACACAGAACTATGCTGATCCAATTTAGATGGACATACTATACTCAAGTTGACACAGTCAACAGTCACCATGAGTTTAAAGGATACCCTTGTAAAACAGACCCTAGAGAAGTCCCTTGTCATGTAAAATGAGGACATAGCAAGAAGATAGATGCTTCTGAATCAGTAAACTAACCTTCATCAAAAAGTAAATATTCTGCTGCCTCAATCTCAGAGTTACCTGCCTTCACAACTGAAAGAACTGCTTTTTAAAAAAGTTTATAAGATGTCCAGTGTATGGTACTTTGCTGTATTTTGTCTTCATGGCCCTCAAATACACTGATGGAAAGTATGCAAACTACATCTTAATAAAATTCATATATTTATTTCGTGCCCATTCAATTCTACTTATTTCTTAAAAAATCAAATGTATCCATACCCCAAATGTCTCCTCTGTGACTTTTTTGGGTGTGAATGGGTGCATTTTTTGTCTTTTATTAGAATCTCTTTTGTATTTTTAATTGCTTCATATACAGACTATTTCTCCTAATTAACTTGAAATGTGTTATATGAAGGTATATGTGACATTTTACAAGTTTTTGATGTATAATTAAGATATTCTAAACTCAAAATTCCCTTTCTCAGCCAATGTATAGTGAATTGCAGATAAAATAGAAACCGTTAAATAACTTAGGAATACTGAATACGTTGATAAATCAGAAATGGAATAAATTACATAAGTTAAGAGAAATAGTACTTTAGTCAGTACCTGTGCTTAGATGCGGGCACATGTGACAAGGTCCTGAATTCTTAGGGGTGGAAAGAGGATCACTCTTATGCAGTGGAGAACTAGATAGTCTCACTGCTGATTGAGTGGTTGGTCAGAGCAGAATTTCCTGACACTTTAATGAAGGCTGAGAATGCCCAGATGTAATAATTTTGATTCATGCATTGATTACAACACTGCCTGTTATGGAGGTACAAGGAAAGAAATAATATTGCAGGTAGGAAACCTTAGCTTATTTGGAAGTACGAAATGGAATCATGACTCATTAAGCTAGAAAAAATACTCATAGCAGTTTTAAGATAAGCATTTTTAGAATAGCTAAAGGGTTAGAAAATGAATATATTTGAACAAGAAATCATGAGCCTAAACAGATATAAAAGAAATGAAATACATACATATATATGAAGAAATATATATATATGTAATTACATATATAGAAATTCTTAAGGTAAAAACTATTGTTATTGAAATACTAATTAGGATAACATTTAATTCAGACTCAGTCAAGGAATAAATAAATAATTAGGACTAAGTATTTTGGAAATTCTACTGAATATACCACAATAATTAAGAGATTTAAAACATGGACAATACATTGAAATAATTTAGTATTCATATATAAAAATTCTAAAGGAAGACAAATGAGTAAAATGTCTGAGAGATCAGATTTGAAAACAAAAGAATTTTATACAATTGTGAATAGATACACATTCTGAATAAAAGTCTCTATTTAACATCAATCATAATAAATACGATGAAGTTCACATTTGTATACATGTTAGTAAATTGGTAATATATAAAAGGCTAAAGACAAGCCTTCCTGGTTAAAAAAAAAGATGCAGTATGTGAAAAGAAATTTCCATTAAAAAAAGGCAGACTTCTGAGCAGCAATGGTAGATGCTGAAAGGCCATGGAATAATCCTTCACATTCTTTAAGGAATACACCTTTAAATACAATTTGTTTTGTGTGTGGGGGTTACTTGGGATCGAACTTACAACCTGGTGCTTGCCAGACAGGCTCTTATGTCTCTGAGCTAAATCCCCGGAACTAAATACAAACTATATATCAAAAGAATGTAATTTTTCAGTGAAGTTTTAACACATTTTTAGGTACTTGAAGCACAGAATTTATCTCTGACTCCACACTCAAACAACTGCTAAATGATACATTTCCTTTATAAAAAGTAAAGTGTATAAGAAATAATAAGCTACTTGTTAAATTTATAAATGTAACAAATTGGCTATAAAAGTAACAAAATTTTGAAAACAAAAATACAGTTTTAGACAACAATTAAAGGGTGAAATTTTCAGGCTATTTTAAACTAGCTAACATATACTTGTCTATGGGAGTTTATAATTAAGTGCATATTTTTAAAGCTAATTGTTGAAGGAATAGTTACGGTTTCTAAGTCAGCAAAAGAAAAAAACAATAGTAATTTGATGATGACAATGATGATGAAACTAACTTTATTAATTTACAAGAGTACAGGAAAGTAGGAAGAATGAAAATTATCTACAAAGGCATGGTAAGCCCCAAAACACAAAATATGTGGTAGTCATTGAATTTATCACAAAGCATTGAAATGATTAAATTTTACTGACAAATGATTAGATTGAAAGTAATCTGCCTCTATACTGTTATCAAGATATATAATTAAACAAAATGACATAGAAAAGTTAAAAATTAAAGAACTGAAACAAATACTAATCATACAATTGTACTATTGCATAATAATACCAGACAAAATAGCATATGAGGCAAAAATACTTGTTAGAAGTTATTCATTCTAATAAAATGAAGATTTTATATAAGCAGAACAACATAAAAATGAAGAATATGTATGAATTCATCTCAGAAATGAATAAAATGGAAACATCTATTTTAAGGGAAATCCACAAATCCATTAATACTATAGATTTTGGTAAACTAGTACTGTATTCCATCAGGAATAGATAAAGCAGATATAAAATTGGCAAGTTTATAGAAACATTTAACAAAATGATAATCCTTGTCATTTATATTGCTTATATAAAAGAATAACATGTAAATAAGGAAATAGATCACAAATTAGGTTTCACTTTTCCTGTTAGTGAAAGGGAAAATGTTGGTGTGGACATCCTAAATGAAGATGAAAATCTCATATTATATGCTACTTTTATGGCAAAAAGTATTTTGCAAGATTAAAATTATAGATGACAGGAGAAAAGAAAGGCTAAGTATTTTTAAGTGAACTAGATACGTTGTTTGTGATATTTACACTGGAGTAACATACTTATCTCAATATTTTTTAATGCATGTTTAACACTACTTTTATAAATCTAAGACATGGACATTGTCAGACAAATGGTTTATAACTCAAGGATGCATGTAAATGAAAGTGTGACTTGGAAAACCTTCAAACCACAAAATCTTTAGGGGAATCACAGCTTTCTCCATTCTTACTTTTGTATAATTTTAGCAACTCATTGATCATAACAAATCTAGTCTTTTTTTCAGTATGTGCTTCATTCTTTCTCAGCCAGATCCTATGAGGTTCTATTTCTTCAATGACTATGTTTATGATAAATAAGTGGGCAAGGCAAAGGGGTGGGAGATAGTAGTTATAAAGTGCTTAAATATGTGTGGGGTATATGATTAACAAATACAAGTTAAAATAAATTCCATGATGACTTGACTCATTGTAATCTAGTCTCCTTATGATTATGAGGCAGGAGATTAAGGCATGACAAACCACCTGTGCAGGAGAACATGACCTGTCAGTTATAGTCAGGACACTGGGTTGCAAGCCCCGCAGCTGATATGTATCAGAGGGTGGTTTGACTCTGATGTTAAAATAAGGGTAGGAAAGACTGCCACCAGTTAAGTGCCTGGCAGCTGCGAGCCTTTCCAGCACTCCACCATGTATCCTACAGGGCGCACTACTTTTCATGCTTTAACTGGCTCACACTCTGCAGAGCAGAGCATTTAATAAATGTAAAACCTCTACATTCTTCATTTGTTTTTTCCAATTCTTTGAACAAGACAAGAGCCTGGAAGGAACCTTAGGGCATCCCACAACCTGTTAATTGTTTTGCTTTGACAAGCAGGAAAAGAATATGGGATTCTGTCTGACAGAGAAGAGCAAAACTTATAAGGAAAAATCCCAAACACTTTACTACTATATTCCAGTATTTGAGTATCAGAGATACTACATTATTTCTTTTCTTTTTTTTACATTTTTTTTTTCTGAGAACTGTTTTCATCATTAAAACTGACCAAAGAAAACAATGGTAATATTTGTTGGAAAAGTTGTCATTTATGTTATATAAGAACTTATACCAAAGTATTTAGCAGCATATTTTCCTATACATTTCCATTTTAAAATGAAGAAATTCTGCAAGGGAGAGGTACCGATAATTGAGAATTTCATTGAATTCAGTGCAGTTTAGAAAAATTACATTGAATTTCTGCTGCTTTGATTTTCTTTTACTTGGTTTCTAGTCCATGTTTTATGAATTTCTGAAATTATATAAAACCACTAAATTCTCTAGAGTATTTATTTCATAAAATACTGTACGTTTCTTAGAACAAAGCAAAGCTGGTTTCCAGGGCAAATATTTCTTTTACAACGTCAAAAATTATCTTTTGGTTGGGACTGAAAGATAACTACCAACTCAGTGCAGATATTCTTGGACAAACATTAATTGAAAAATTCAAGGCCTTTTCCAATAATGAAATTAGAACACCTTGATTAATCAAAATTAATGTCCATTTTCAAAATACCATTTTCATTAATTCAAAATTAGACTTCTTAATTAAAAATACTTTTCATTAGCATCTACTTTGTTAATAACTTCCTTAAATGACAATGATATGAATTGCATATTTAGTAATGAATAATTTGATAATTATTTAAAAAAGTGAAAAAACAACTGGGAGAGTGAAACACAACTCAGAAAAAGACAAATAGAAATTGTATCATCTAAAACCTTAACATGATTTTCCGAAAACTTTGGTCATTTTAACTTTTACATTAACAAAGTAATGTAATAGTCAATAATACAAAATTGATATTGTGAAGTTGACTTCCACATTTTCTTCTCGGCATGATTTTGTTGGTGATGTGTCTTTCTAAAATGTGCTTGTATTGCATGAACAAACCAGTACTCCAATACACAAAAAGCATTATAGCTTATAATAAAACTAGAGGAACATTGACAAGATATCAAGCAAAATTAGGACCAGAAATGATTTGTGTGAAAAAAATACAGAACAAAAAATAGTAAAGAGAGATATATACCTACATATATGATATATACCTATATATGCACATATATGGTTTTCTGCATATATCCCCTAATGCAGAAAACAAGACTTTCACTTGAACAAAACAGAGCTAGTCTAGTACTGACTATTTTAAGAATTCTGGCTACTAGTAACTGGTACTCCATAGGTGCCAGACATTGAGTTTGATGTTTGCTATGATGTTTTCTTCTATTTTTCACATTATTCCTAGAATTATCCATGTTAGATATAAGAGCTAGATTTCATGCATATTCACAAATTAGCAATGCTGTATATGCTGTCCAATATTTCTACTCAATTTGGGTTTGCAAGCATTTTCTACATCATTGAACTGTACTTTATAGAGATAATGGTTGTGCGATTATAAAATTATTATGTAAATTCACTTTATGTGCAATTTACTTATCATTAACATTTATTTGTAAAACTTCTCTAAAGATATACATAATATACATGAAGATAACACTGTGGCAGGGCTTGAATAAATATTGTCACACAGGATTAGAAAATAATCACAATTATTGAATAATTTTACTTATAAATATGTTTCCCAAAGAAAAAGCTTTAAAGGATTTTAGCCCTAAGATAAATGAAATATAATTACTCATCGCCAGCTACTTTTATTCTTTTTAGAGTGGTCATCTTCCTTCTATGGCCACTAAATCAGTAGTTTGCTAAACAATTCTGTTGTCTCCAACTACCCATTTTCTACAACCTATGACAGCTATGCTTGGACAGGGCAAGAAGATCACCAGCTCACATAACAGAATTGAAAAATGTTCAGTGACATCTTTCTCATAGGAGCTCCAAGCCTGTGAATCAAGTGTGCCAGAGGTCTAGGTTGACTGTTTGTTCTAATAAGCCTGAAACTATTCCCCTAACCCTATACCTGTGGAAGAACTGTCTTCTACAAAACCAGTCTTTGGTGCCAGAAACGTTGAGGACCACTGCCTTATGTTACCAGTTAGTGCTCAGAACACCAAATATTGCCACCCCATCAATTCCCCACCCCATCAATTCACTTTGATTTCAGAAACCCCTGAGATGCTAACATTAGGACAAAGGGACGCTGGCAGGATTTAGGAGGTGACAAAATGTAGGCATAGTAGATTTGGTGGCACTTTTTACAAAAGAATAATGGGTGGTTCTCTAAGTATGATGTGGGAGGGACTTACTTTCTGTATAATTACATCTAATGGAATACTTATCAAAAAATCCTGATTTCAAATATCAAACACACATAAATACCTCTACTCTATACACCCAGAAACAGTTAATATTTGTAATGCATAGAAAAATACTATGAAAAATTATGTTTCTTTTATAACGTAGTTTACAGCCACTGAATTTAAATGTAATTAAACAAGAAAATATCAGTTAGAGATCCACTTCTGTCTTGTATAGTTATATTGTTTTATCATCTGTATTTTTAATTGTTTCCAAGAAGCTTTTCAATCCTATGATTAGCTTTCTGGAAAATGATAGATGTTTTGTAATCTCAGGTATGTTTTAGATAGGTACTTTGCTGCTGCTGAAATTTGGGCTCCTTGAAAAATGGGTGTTCTTAGTGCATTTGATTTTTTAAAACAATCTGACCTACTGTGTTAAAAGTGTTTTAACTCATGGAGATCCAGTTGTGGAACATTAATAATTGTAGTAGTTTATGAGCACTTCATTGATATAACAGCTAAATCTATATCTAAGTTACCATGAATGGCACTTTCCTACACTCATCACTTTGAATAAGATAAGAAAAGTTACTTGACAATAACTTCAAAGGAAAAAGAAGTCAAGGTCACTGCACTTAACTGCATTGCCAAGAATGCATTTATAAAGGGAATGAGTTCTCTGTGGAAGTGGTCTTATTAAACTAAATGCATCCTATTTTTTGCGCAGCCTTCCTCTTATTTTTGCCTTTCTGAAATCAGCTACCACAAGGAGAAAAATTGAATTCAAGAATATTATTTTTAAAATCATATTTACAAATAAAAACATTTTTACATCTATATCATGTGCAAGTTGTGCTGCATGTATAATTTTGTATGTAATATATAATTTGGTCAGTGGGGGATATATCTTTGTCCTTCAGTGCCCTTATTCATAACTTTACTATGTTTGGCACTTCTTTTCCCTCACAAAGCCTACTGATAATGATACCCTGATCTTTCCATAATGAGAATCTACTTCATACTTATTAGTACACTGTAGGCCACCGTACCTATTGTCTGGAAGTTTATGACTGTCATCTCATTAATATTTGTAACAATCCTAAAAGCAATTCTATTGTTTTTTTTTTTGTACCAGGGATTGAACTCACAACCTCACACTTGCTAGGCAGGTGCTTATGCCACTGGGCTAAATCCCTGGCCCTAGCAATTCTAAATATTACTGTAAATATCTTTAAGATTATATAACAGAGGCACAGAAATCTTGTATCTACTCTCAGCCTTAAAAGGTTGATAAACAAATGAAGGGTGCCAGAACTCTTTCTGTATATCTTCCACTACTGCATTATAAGCCTGCCTTTTAGTCACACTCCCATTATTTCTCCTGGAGTTACTTTATGTAAAGGACAAATTATTTAACATCTGTAGACTAGATTGCATTGCTCTGAAATGAACTCTGGTGCTCCATATCCCAATATAGACACAAACAGCTATAAGCTGAATATGTGTAGGACTTTTAGCACTACACTGTGTTTCAGTGGGAAAAGGCAGAGGTACAACACAAACTTGGGAAATGATAGTCCTTTGCCTAGTAGAATCTATATTGTACTTTGTAGATCTAGGAGCTTCTCTACAAGACTCTCTTGCTTCTGTCAGCCACATTTTTACTTCAGGTTTATGTAGATTTTAGTTATTTGTACTAGCTTTCAGGTCACCAGACCAATTACAACTCTTGTATATGTTTAACTGCTGAGTCAGCTATACAACTATTGATGTTGGTTTGATTTGTTGTGGTCCATTTGCGTGTGATAACACTTATCTTCAGCAGTTGGTGTTAGATTCAGTCTTGCCTTCAGAATAGTCTGATGGCACAGTGTTCTTGATAGATATAATATCCACTTAAAGTTTTTCCTAGTTGTGTAAACTTTGTGCATACTCTATGCATTGGTGTAGCATATTTAGAAAGTAAGAACAAAGTCCCAATTTAGCAATATTTCCTTTTATAGAAATTCCAGATTCCTTCCTTATGAGCGCCTTAGTTGCCCACTATTTCTTATTTTCTTCTACAGCTACTGAACATATATAGTTTTCTAGTACTTTTGAAAAAAATCAACAGATTAATTTTTGTAACAGAATGTGGATTTGTGAATACATTAGTTCATTGTTGATGTCGCTTATTTGGTAAAACTGTAATTATTTGTGGGGAGAATACAGATGTTTCAAGAAAATAGTTTAAAAGAAAAATAGTTGTCTAGAATCATCTGTGTATGATTTTTGTTTCTCTAGTGAGGAGAATGTATTTCTTTTCACAAAGCTCAATTTCATCATATAAAGGTAAGGAGGTTGATTAAACCTAGGAAACCAAAACAATTTTCATATAATAGAATGGGTTGATGATTTAAATTCTCTAACCAATCACAGTAGGAAATAATATCTGTCCACTTATCTACATAATTAATATTTAAAGGTCTTTATCATAACCAGAAGTACTTCCATATTAAATTTGACTAGGTTTCACAGTTTATGCTTACAGCTATCACCACTCAAAAATACATAGAAAGCTGTCAAATAACTACAGATGCACTAAAACCCTCATTACTAGCAATTTGAAATAGACTGAAGAAAATTATCTTCTTAAATTAGTTTCTCAATTTAGAGACTGTATTTTTAGTTTGTACCCCCAGGGAAGTCTATGTTTGATAAGAGTAAACTTCCACCTAATTTTTAGTTGTAAGAAGTTCAGATTTCTTATGGAAAGATATTGAGAGCACAAGCCACAAAATCAGTATTAGAACTATATTGCCCTTTCACAAATGGGAACCATTTTGCATTAAGTAGAAAACTTTGACATTTCTGGTTGGTCATGGTTGCTGCATTACCATTTTGGTCATATAAATAAAGTAACATACACAATTTCTGTTAGCAAATTTGACCCCCGGAATACCTAAACACATAGATGCCTTGGCCTCACAGCAGGCCCCACTGTCAGGACCACAAAATGATAGGGAAACCACAAAATGATATAAAACATTGGCTCATACATCTCAGAGTTGGCCCCTGATGCAGGACTGGAATTTTTGGTCATGAGTAGGTTAGGGCATATAGGAATGGCAAATGTGCCCTCCATTGCTGTTAGTTTCACACAGTTACATGGTAATTCCATCACTGTTTTCTTTCCACATTCCTCCTAAGTCCATTTCTGCACAACGGCCACCAGGCTCTCTAGAGCTTAGTAGATAACGCAGCCTTCGCTCTGGAACTTTCTGGATGCTGAGCGTTGCCCCGCCCAAGACAACCTCGAGTGCTCCATTCAGCAGCCGAGTTTTGCGCAGACTCAGTGTCACCTTCCGGTGGCCCAGGTCGTCCTACAGTGCCGTCCACTTGCCCGCCATGTCGAGCCCCAGCGGCCGCAAGTTCAACACTGGGGACCTGGTGTTTGCTAAGGTGAAGGGCTATGCCCCCTGGCCCGCTAGGGTTGAGCAGATAGCTCAACCCAACCGATACCAGGTATTCTTCTTCGGGACCTACGAGACGGCCATCCTGAGCCCCAAGCGCCTCTACCCGTACGAGGAGTGCAAGGAGAGGTTTGCCAAGGCCAGCAAGCGCAAGGGCTTCAGCGCGGGGCTGTGGGAGATAGAAAATGATCCCACGGTCAAGGCCAAGCTTCTGTTTCCGGAGGCAGCGGTAGCTGCCGCGGAGGAGGCGGCAGGCTGCTCCAACGGCTGTGACCCCGACCCCGAGCGCAACCCAGACCCTGATCTGGAGTCTGAATTGGAGCCTGAGCTGGAGCCTGAGCCTACCGAGGAGCAGCAGAAGGCACTGGTGAAGCGGAGCATGGAGGACTGGCTCGGGGACGTCTCCAAACGGTCCAAGGCCACTGTGCTGGATGGCCCGGGGGAAGCAGAGGAAGCTGAAAAGGAAGAGGAAAAGGATGAGGCGGC
Source organism: Dolichotis patagonum (assembly GCA_004027295.1). Lineage (NCBI taxonomy): Eukaryota > Metazoa > Chordata > Mammalia > Rodentia > Caviidae > Dolichotis > Dolichotis patagonum. The sequence continues at coordinate 57,227 of PVJX010005961.1, read as the reverse complement.
CACGGAGGAGCCTGAAGAGGAGGCCGAGAAGCCCAAGGCCCCAGGAGGCCTGTAGTCTCTGCCTCACAGAAAGAGCCCCGCACCGTCCCTGTTATATCTAGCTGTGAATGGAGAAACCCTCCTTCACCTACACCATGGGACCTCTTCTCCCACCTCCACTGTTCCCACCTTCACTCTTTTCTCCCCATGTCCGGCCCTGGGGCGTAGGGCTAGCCACTTGATGGCACAAGCTCTCTGATGGGACAGACTGCTTAATGGTACAGGACAGACCACCTGGAAAGGACACACGAACTGGTATGGACAGGCAGCTAGATGGTACAGGCCATGTAGAAGAGACTGGTTACCTAGGAGGGACAGGCCGCCTGGAAGGAACAGACTACCTGAAACAGACCAGCTGCACTGGACAGACCGTTTGGATGGGACAAGTCATCTGGCTCTCACCTGCCTGATCTCTATCCCTGTGATCTGAGATGTGACCATCATGCCTCTTGGGATCCAAAACTGCTTCTCAATGGTGCTGTTAAAGCAGGACAGGCTCTTTCCACCTCCTAATATCCCATCTCTCCTGCCCTAGGGATCCTGCCCTTCTGCCTTGAAATGGTACAGGAGAAAAAGGGAAGATAAAGAGCAGAGGTGACTTCCGGGAACCTGCGAGGGTCAGTCATCAAACTGTAGGGCTGGGGAGCGGGAGGGTGACATCTAATTGCTGCACTCCTATGCCTTCCATCAAAATCTGCTTAATTTTAAGATTCAGGAAAAGTAGAACAGCTATTAAGAGAGGACCTTCCCTTACTAATCTTTATACCATTCATGGAGTCCTGGGAGTTGTCATTTTTTTCGTGAGACCATTTATGGCACCAGAGTGTTTTTGAGATCTGAAAGGGTGACTTTGCCAGTGAGGGATATGGTTGGATTGGGATGGGTGAGTAACAACAGTCTCCATCCAGATATCTGAGGTTGCCCATGAGAGTCCCTGGAGAAACCTGTGGCTGCACATTTCTATCTCTGCTGGCTCGAGGCCACCATAGTTATGCACCATGCATATGTAAAAGGCAAGGCAGAGATGTTAGGCAACCTTTTAAATATTAGATTTTAGAAAATTAAGGACTAACCTTGGATATGCCACTACTCTGCTCCCTGCTGTCTTGTTGATATACTTGTGGAGGTTGCCTTGCTCTGGGGTTCAGTAAGCTTGCTCTAGAAGTCAGAGTTTTGGTATTCTGTGAGATGTTAATTTCCATCCAAATGCTCCCACCTGGTCTTGTCTGTATGGCCACCAGATCCCATAAGTAATCTGAGAAAGCAAATAACTGTCCCCTCCCCACCTCTCTCTCCTGGGCTCTCTGTATCTCTCTTCATCTCTTCTGGCTTTTACCCTTACCCTCCTCCCTTGGGCTCTTATAAAAATGGTTGATTAAAACTATTTCACTTCTAAATAAACATCGTTCATCGCTTTGAAAACAAATATTTTAAGTCTATTTCTTGGATTCTAAGGATTGGTTCTTAGATTTAGTACTTCTTTTGTTTACTGTATATAACTATGTGAAAAGTAGTATATGCTGTACAGGAGTGTTTTAGAATGAGTTGTGAGAGATCTTTGTCATCTTAAAGTGTAGATAAGGGTAATCTTTCATTCCATCAGTCATTACTACTGAGTTGAATGAATGGACATAAGCTTACTTGAAATGTTTGGATGGTAACAAGCTGAAACATTAATATTCCTCCAAGCTACTGATCTTCAGAAAAATGAGTGAGAAGATTGTTTAGTCACCTTCTCGCCTTTTGGGGCTGCTGCCTCGGATAATACTGTTTCTTTTAACAGCCTTTCCAATGAAAATAAGATAGCTGGTTTATGTTCCCACTTTTAAAAATATGTAGTATCTGTAGAATATTTTGTGTCTTTTTAGTGACTTTGTGCAAATATTGGGATCTTCAAATATGCTTAATCATGGGGATGGGAATTTAGCTCAGTGGCATAGACTCCTGTCTGGCAAGTGCGAGGTCATGAGTTCATCCCCAGTACCGCAAAACACCAAACAAACAAAACAAAACAAATATACTTAACTGTATATTGAGGTGTCTGTTTCTGTGTTCATCAACCCTGCATGCATACAGAGGCTACTTCATAGAACAAGATATGCCTTCTGTAATGGTGACAACTGAAGACACCGCTATTTTCCTTTCCTGTAAAAAAACGCTATGGTTAGACTTAAAGGTATCTAAGTTAGATGATCTCTTTTTTTCCAACAACTGTTATTTGCAATAATAGTAATACTAGAAGTTACTGTTTATTGGTTACGTAGTATGTGCCCTGATGAAAAAAGCCTCTATTTTAATAATAATCCAGGAAGGATGATATTCAAATTTTCCAAAGAAAGAAGCTCTGGTTCAGGAAGGTTAAGGTGCTTTTCTGCATTCCATACAACATTAAGGATTGAAATATTTTACTGGTCTAAACAGCCTAAACTCTTTTCTCCTGTATTGCACACTCAACAAGCACTATGAATTCAGAAGTGAATAAAATAGCTATTTTAGTATTAATAAGTAATTATGACAATAGCTTAATGTTGAGTCTGTAGCAAGAACCATGCAGTATGTGGACATTCAATCTGATGTATTGTAAAAGACTTACTGTCAGTTTATGAAGGAATCTGACTGATGAGTAAGACTCCTAGAATGGAACTTGCTCATGAATCTGGAGTACTATGTTTTACACTGCAGTCTTTATTAGTATAATTAATCAGGTAGCTTATATTGAAGTCCAGGAATGTTAAATAATTTTCCCAAGGTCATACAACTTATAAATGACAAACCCAACTTTCAGAGGTAAGACTTTCTCATTCTAAATCATAGCTACTTTGTTCCATTATATTTTACAGTTTCTCATTGAATTAAGCTTCCTGTTGTATGAAATGGAAGTATTCTTTACTACTTTGCAGTGAACATTTAGAAATTTCAAGGTAAAGACAGTATTAGCAGACATTGCTTAAGGGTGTATAAAAAACATTTTAGTACCTGACAATTGTTTTGTTTTTAAATGACTTGGTGAAATGATGAGGGAAATTGCACATTCATTATTTTTCAAGATGTGGCTATGGGAAGTTTGGATATGGATTGGTATATTTGCCACAGGCACGTATTTGATTTTTGATAAGGTTTTTATGGAAGCACATCTTCTGAAATGATTCAATAACCTGAAAAATAGAAAATGAAATTACTTTCATTTGAGTCTCTTTCTATTGTTTCTTTACTCCTTTTTTGATTCAAATATTAGAAAAAGCTGTTTATTTAGATGTGACACCGCATTTCCCCTCTTGGTGACTGTAATGTAGTGAAAATGGTAATCGAACTAATAGCACCCTTAAAGAATGGTACACTAGTAGTAAACATAATTATGGCCCAATAAAGAATAAGAAAGATAGGGGGAAAATCTGCAGTTTTAGCTCTCTTTTCTTGGGCGATAAATCTCATTTGTATGCTTTAGTGGCCAAGAGATTCTTTTTATGTGGACTGAGAAAGAAGCTGTTACAAATTCCCAATAATTCCAGCACTCTTTTTGTTTTCCTCTGAACAATGTATGCCACAGTGACAAAACTACTGATCATTGATGAGTTACCTTAACAAAGTCCTCCACTTGACCTTCAGTGAAGCACTGTTGTTACTTGTTAAACATGTTCGTGAATGTTCTGACAGTATTGTTTAAGCACTACATGTAAATGCAGGCAAATTACATTGTCCATGCTTTGCAGACACATGTAACATACTATTTTTTGTAAGACTTTCAAAGTATTTAATATTTCACACAAACATTTATTTAGCAGATTTAGCCAAAGGCATTGAGGGATACAAATTTTATTACTTTCTTTTGTCAGAATTTAGATTTCGCCCAGTCTGCAAGTTTTCATTGAGCGTGTATAATCTTTGTGGCTCATACCTTCATTTTACCTTTCCACCAAGTCTTAGATATTTGGATCGTGCAGGGCATTCTTCTATTTATTTCATTTTCAATGCTCTAGTGGAAGAAAAGCTTTTGCTACACATTCTTTGGATGCATGCAGGCTCCTGTGTTTAGAAAGAACCTCTTCTGAGCTGCTCAAGCTAAGAGCTTCTTAGTGGGTTCATGCACAACTATATTCACACTGATCGTATTCTAATTTCCTGTGTATTCTTTGCTTTTCCACTAAACTGGGCGAGATAGGAAATGTGTTTTATTAACATTTTCCCCCAACCATAAACACACAATAGTTATTTTTCAAAGGTTGGAAAGTCTGTTATCAAGTGTTCCTTGAGATCATGATGCTGTGAGAAAAGTCATAATGGGAGGTAGAGTGCATGCTGACTATGAACAAAGAGACAAGGTAAACAGACCTATAGATTCATGGCGAATTCTGATTGGGATATGCTTCTGTGTCCATGTAGGCAGCTCCCTATATTAGGTGACTGAAAACTACCGGCAGTTTTCACTGAACAATGTCCCTCTTGATGCCAGTGCCAAATGATTCATTTTTTATAGATTTTCTCACTATTTGTGTCACTTGTCTCAGTTACAACACATAGGTGCCATAATGCCTGTATGTCCATGTCCATCTCCCCAAGTAGGCAAAATGGCATCTAATTGCTACAATTTTCAAACTCAAGTCACATATGGGCCATTCATTCAAAAACACAATAAGGGTCAACAGGCCAAAGAGAACATGTATCCATTATTCCCACCTCTTCTTGAGATGCACACACATGGCTTGTAGGAATCCCTGAGAATTTGATGTTTAAAGGAATGGCACTTACTCACTACAGATATGGCTGGTCCCAATCTCACAAATCACCTGTCTTGTATATAGATAGGTATCTTTTCCCCTGTGAGTGAAAAAGCTGACCATATTAGTGAGGTATCTGCAATGGAGACACCCTAAGTGATTTTTCTAGAGCATGCAATTTTCTCTGTGTAGTCTAATTTTATATGTAAACTTTAACTTCAGTGAAATAAAAGTGCTATCATAATATAGAAATGATCATGGCACGAGTCCTGGATGGTGAGATGCAGCTAGGAATCAAAGGCAATCCTAGTCACAAAATGGCTAAGTCTTCATAGAAATGGGAAAAAATCAAATTTCATCTATTTCACTTTCCTGATAATGTGGGCATTGCCTAAGAATTATGGGCCATTTGGTGAATGCCCTTTTCTCCTCTGTTTTTATCACTCCAAGAAGAGAACCCTTTGCTTAGCTCTATTCCCTTCCTCCTCCTCATGAAACTTCTGAATTACTCCTACACGATTAAGTAGCTCTCGACTGTGTTTCCCTAAGACCCTATTTTCTCCTAATACTGTCAAGTCTCTTATAACTATTCTTTTATTGTTTTTAAAAATCAACTAATAAGTCATACCTTCCAGTCAGAAAGTATGGTAGTCAGGAAGTATGATCATTTTGCTTATTGTAAAAAAACTAGCAAAGTGCCTTGCTCTTATGAAGCAGTAAATAAATGATTATTAATTAGTAAATTAACAAATGATTACATCTTGTTGTTTATCCAACCCAACCCTCAGAAAAATCTTGGGGAATTTTATAATCCCTAGGAAAGCACAGTAGGAAGCTTAAGGATTTTTTAAAAATATAAATGTGTATTATTTTTCAAACAAAATTCTTTCATTATTATACATGTGTTTATTACATGCAGATGACAATGAGCAAGAATGATGCTCAATGAGGTTACATCAAATTATGCAAATTCACCATCTAAATCTGAGCATGAATAAACATATCAAACAGGATATTTGTTTCTTGAAGTTATAATTCTCTTTAATAATTTGAAAGTTTGTTATTAACTTACTGAAGTAGCAGCCTTATGGCATTTGGCTTTGGAACTGTCCCCCAAACTTCAATTTTAAATGCTGGCACCACTGTTTAAGAGCTGTGTGATCTCAGATTCCCTCCACTAAAAGTTGCTGTAATGACTTTCAGGTGACAAGTTTGCTGTGCAAAGCAAATGAGGTCATATGTGTTACAATGTCAAGCATATTGCTCCGCAAAAAAATAGACTTTGTAATCTACGTCAGTAAGTTTCCTTCCGTGTAATCCAGAGAATTAACCATACCATTTGAAAAAATTAGAGGCCAACTTGTCACTTTTGTTTAGGGAAACACACACCTTTGCTTAGAGACCTTTATCAGATGCCAGTAGCTTGCTGGGATCTGTAATTTGCCCATACACAGAGAGAAACTGAAGTCTCATTCTTCCATTTATTGCTCTTCAATAGGTTCTTTAAATTCCCTACTTGGTAGCTGAGTTATTTTATACAGACACATCCAATTTTAAATATTCTCCCCTCTTTTTTTAGGCATGACTCATCCCTCCTATGCCCCAGTTTTATTGTTCTTGTTATTTCCCTAGGACCCACTCACTATTTTCCAATGGGTATTTCTTAAATGCATTTCCTTGAGTACTTTATATTCCTGACATTTTTCTAAAGCTGTAGGACTAGTAATTGCATTGCTCTAGTTGTTTTGTGGTTCCCTTGCCTTTTTTTTTCCAGCACACCTATCTTTTCACACATAATTTTAATGAACTGCCCAACTCGATTACTAAAAGGTGCTGGAGTGTTAGAAAGGATTGGCCCTGCTTTCCAGATGCTCTCTCAGGTTTTGTGCCCTCTTGTGATTTACCCAGTGTCAGTTAATTTTTCTTTTTCTTTACTCTTTTCTTTTTTTTCACGCCTTGGTCAACTCTTCATCACAGTCATTATCCACCCCTCTTGGTGATCTACTTAACACTGCCTTAAACAATATATCCAGCTCAGCTCATTTCTCACCACTGTGCACTTACCAATGGGACCTCATCCCCCTTTCACTTACGATTCTTCTGTAGTTCAGAATTTGTCAATCATTAGTACTCCCCTTGGTGTGATTTTTTTTCACAGCTCTTTCTACAGCTGTACCTATATTTCAGTCTACATGTCATTACCACCAGTTTCTGCTCTTTTCCCCTTCCCTTTCTTGTCCTTATTTTTACCTTTAGAAGTTGAGATAAAGCAATAATATTAATCCAGAAATATTTTGATGAAAGCATCTTTAAAAGTTTTTTAAAAGCAAAAACAGGAAAAGGTAAAGATACTTCCCTTTAACGAGAGCCTCATTTCTTCTGTTAAAAATTAAAATATACTGAATTACCAGTAACATAATAATATCGTGGCTTTCACATCTTATGGCTTGTTCTGATGAGGACTAGAAGAGAAATTTTTCTGGCTACTGGGAAGAGGGCATGGTTCCACTACATGGGGTCTGAAGGAGCACTGCGGACAGAGCAGTAGGTATGATGACAAGCCATCTGCCATGTGCTACTTGTGTGACATAGAAAAAACACAAATAGGCAGTGTTAAATTAAGTTAAATAAGAGCATTTCACAATATGACACAAGCACAACTAATTGAGGAATACATATTTTCAGTGATATTAAAATCAAACATCGTATGGCTCTTAGGAAGTTCTCTGCTCATTTCAAATTCAGCCATTTTCACAGAACAAAATGTTTCCGCAGTACTGTAAATTAATTGCACTATTGCCTGTACTAGTAGTTCTTGATCTTTCTAATGCAAACAGATCCAGATGCGCCATTCCAAAGCGTTCCTGTAGGTGCACAACCACAGTAAAAGCACACATTTTCACACAGCTTCCTGTACGTTGGGTGCTTCTGTAATAACATCGATACACTGGTTAACAAAATATGTGAAGTGTCTGCCTTTTCAGTGGTGTCATACTAAAAGCTAGAGAAAGGCTATTAAGAGTACAACTGCAGAAGGAAGTTATATTTTATGTTAGGGGGTCATAAATGCCATTAAAAGTAGAGAAAGAAAAGGAGGGCTGGTGAGGAGCAGGTATCGTGTGTGGGGAAGGGTGCCACACCGTTTAACTAAGGCCATGCGGCTGTGACAAAGTAGTGTGCGCAGGATTCCTGCATTTCCTCCTCTTCAAGACGTCATGACAGCATGGAAGTGAACAGAGTAGTATCCTTATTGAAAGTACCTCGGACCAAAGCAATTATTAAAATCTAAATAATCTATAAACTCATATATTTTACTATTTATAACATTATTTATGGCACATCTCATGGTAGAAAGGCACACAAATTGTGTCATAGTTGAAAACTGTTGACTGGCCATTTATTTGCCACTTTATCATATATATCCATATAACATCTTTTAAACTATGGTACAGACCAAGGTTATACATTTATTTTATTTAACATTTTGCCTGGATGTTTTCTTCATCAAGTAGAAAACAGACAACCACAGGGGCCATTAAATTTGCTTTTTCCTAATCTTCTATGCTACCTACCTAAGCATTTCATAAAAGATCATCCAATTTTCTTGACTTACTTAACTAACTGGAGTTTCAGTGTGAGTAGATGTTAGTGTCCCTCTGAGAGCATGTGGACAGTGAGGTCTGTTTCACATGAGACGTCAGTTGTGGTGGGGTAGATGTCAAGGCAGCTGGTGGAAGAGTCATGAGGCACACTGTTACAGTATGGCTGAAGTTGAAGGTGAGCAGGGTGGTATATTGCCTGACTCTCACCCATAGGTCTTTACTGGCTGGTTACACTTAGTGCAACCTGAGTGGGTCACACTGGCATATGCATAGGGAGGGACACGTGTGTGTGCAGATGGGAAATATTTTCAAGACAAATTTCTATTTTATATTTTCTACCAATGCCAAGATTCTACTTAGATTATTTAGGAATAGTTCTAGATTAAATTTTTTACTAGTCACAAATAGGTTGGGCCTTTGAAACATTATTTTCACTTTTTTTTCAAACCCAGAATCCAGATTGGCATTTTATGACATGGAGCAAAGTTTGCAGTTGATATGATAGATACAAATCAAATGTGCTCTCAGAGCCCTATCTTCTATCCATCCTTCTAAGGAAAGGCCTTGTGAAGGCCTGGGTTTTTATAAAATATAAGCTGAAATGCCAGGATTTTAGATGAATAGTATAACCCTGGTTCAGATGATGGTACAGATTGTGAAAGAGATGAGATGGGTAAGTTAAAAACTTCCTTTCACATGAGAAAACCTGTACCTTTGCTATTTCCACTTTGATGGTGTTCCTAATAAGTGCTCACCGGTTACCGGGCTTTACAACTAGGTCTGAATGTAACCGCCTTGAGGAAAAATACCACCTTAAGTGCCTGGGAAAGGCAGAAAAAGAAATGAACATGTATTTCTGAGCCTTTAGGGTCAAATCAGTTAATGAGGCAGCTAAGCATCCCCTGCTCATATTTATCATGAGTGTCAAGAGAAATGAACACTGTAACTACAATTTAGCCATGTTGATAAAAAATATTTGAATGTGAAAAATATATAAATTGGTGCAGGTATTCTGTTAATATTCCTGACAGGAAATAGAGATATGGAGCGAGACAGTGAGAAAGAATGATGAAAATGCCACTTTATGCCCAAAGTGCTCCACTTTGAATGCAAAATAATGACAAAACACATTCTACTTCCTCTTGTCTTGCCCCTTCCTCTTCAAGATAATATCACCTTCCAGAGACAAATATTGTATTACACCACACAAAAGAACAAACCTTTGGTCTTTTGATTGTTGTTACCCCAGAATTTGCACAGGGAGACCTTGTGAGTGTTAACTATAAACAATAATGAACAGCTGTTGATGGGCTGCAATGATGCCCAAAGCTTCGCACCAAAGCCCTGGCTGACTGTGTGTGTTATCATCCATGCCCACCGCCATACTCCTTCAGGAAGCTGCATATGGATGAATGGATTCCTTTCTGATACTGTGGGGTCAGGCTAGATGTTGCATTTTTAGCAATTTTGAAGAAAAAAAAAATCAAAGACAGCTAAACAGATCCTTGGTGATAAGGCATAGTCGTGCTATAGCTGGAGGGCTGTTTCAGCTGTTAAAATACATAAATGCTCCCCAAGAATTATATCACAAAAATAATTAGCATAACATATATCATAACGAAGTTGCTTTCTCTGCAATTTTCCCCTTCTGACTCAGGAGGACAGACAGTGCTATATCGCTGCTGCTGCTGCTGCTACCTCCCTCTAATAATGGCCATTATTCATAGCAGGGTGCTGGAGGTCACCAGCATGGTCTTTGTGCAAAAGGATTCTACTATTCATTCTGTATTCTTCTCTAGATTGTGAGCTACAGGACACGGATTAGGGAACCAGCTTATTCTTTGTATATAAGATGTAGATTGACCTTGTGTTGTCCTTCTGTGTCTACTATGATCTCATAAACCCTAGACATAAAACTTTCAAGTAGCCTTGTAAAAAAATCTCCCACCGTGCTTTGGTTTTGAGTTTAAATCATAGTATTCCAGTCATTTGTTGGTTTTGCTATAAGATGCCTGGGGCATCTAGCTGCAGCTGAGAGGGCAGCCTTGTCACTGTTAGTAATTAGAAAGAGCCTGGTGGATTCAAGGTGGTTCAGAATTCATAATTTTAAAAAAATCAAATTCGTTAGTGAGATGTAGTTTGTTGAATTCGTTGTAGCTATGTGGCTGTCTCTTTAACCTTGTCGCCCTGCTTATTATACATGCAGCCAGTCACCAAAGACCCTGCTTCCCTGCTGTGCTCCTGAAGCCTGATAAAATGCATCAAATATTAGATGAATCTTCTGGTTTTCCTCTCTGTTGGCAACACTCTCTGAGATTTTAGCTGCACTGGTATAGCTATAGATTGCAATAAATTCCTAAAACTTAATGTATGGGCTAGGGTTTAGTAGGCACAGAATAAATGCCTAGTGAATTAATAAATAATAAATAAATGAATAAGTAAAAAGAATTTTGCTTGTAGTATTTCCAATTCAGCAACTTTATTTCACTAAAGAAATTAACCAATAGAGAATCACCTAATTTTGCACATACAAGAAAACATTTGCAAGGACTCAAATTTCAATGGCTTTTTCTGTGTTGGTTCATTAGCAAAGAAGCAGTGCCCTAAGAGCTGCAAAATATTTTTTTAAATCCAAAGTCTCATTACAGAGGTGAGTTTACTGTCTCTACGAAAGACAGTAAGCTATGTATGGTTGTGTACACTTGTAATCCTAATACTCAGGAAGCTGAGGCAGTAGGGTGGCAAGTTGGAGGGCAGCCTGGGCTACCTAGCTAGACTTTCTCAAAAGCAGCACAATAAAGTGCTGACATCATTAGGACTCCCTTAGAAAGCTGGTTTACCAAAAAGAGACAGAGATGTCATTGCAGGAAAAAACAACAACAACAACAACAACAACCATCATTTTAGCAGTAAAACCATGGTACACTGGTGCCATAGGGAATCAGTGTTTCTCCACACTCAAGAGCACAGTAAAAACAGTGATGATGTCAGTAAATAACTTTACAAATTCCAGAGCTTCGGGTTAAGACAGACAAAAGTAGAATCATTAAAACCTGCTGTTTATGCTTTCATTTGCACCATCTCTCTATATTTTGTAATCTCTTGTATTAGAAATAAAACTTTATTCAACTCTTTTGGTCTATTCTTTGTATGCTATCGTAAAGTCCTCAGGAATCTACATATGGTTAGGATGGAATCAAAATGCATTTTTAATAAAAATATGCAAAAAAAGATAATCAATAATTTCCCCGATTAGCTTTTCTTACGATAACCATAAATATATCTTTGCTTGTTTTTCCTATTATGCAAAATGTGTTTTCGACCTTGCAGAGACTTTTTTCCTTCAGATGATGAACAGTTATGAAAAGCAAAAGCTGAAACAAAGATAAAGAGGATGAAAGTGAGATTATCATAAAGAAAAGTGAAAGGCAACACCTGGGGATATTTTGTGAAACGAAACAAAAGGCCTAGAATTGGTTTAGTTGGGAACCACTAAATGTATTTTGATGCTGCCCAGTCCAATTCTCCTGGATAGGTCCTGGGTCAGCTGGGCCTCAGCTCTGAGTGTTAGATATCACTTGATACCTCTGTCAAGTCTTTCAGGAACATTCGCTGGGCAGGCACATGGACATTGTTGCCTCTTGGCCCTAGAGATATTTCTATGTAACATGAAACCTTGGTACTTGAGATCAACAAACTCTATATGTGCATAGCAGCAAGTGTTCAAACACATTAAAACATTTTAAGAGTCCCAGCTTTATGATAAATCCTTTCTCCTTCATTTCTAAAATGGTAAGACTAAACTGTTTTTGTTTTATTTTCTTGGGTTTGCAAGTTGTAAATTTACATTGGAAAATTTGCTTTAGACCAGGATGGATAACTTTAAAAAATTTTTTTCTTGAAGTACAACGTTTATATATTTTTGTATTATTAGTGAAGAGGCCCAGTTTGTGGGATCTCGCCATGGTTTATAAGTGTTGTTCTAACGTTCTTCTAAAAATTAGGAAAGTGTAATGACTTAAACCAAATTGGAAAAACACTCACAATCTATCACTCAATAGCCTTCTGGTGAATATTATTTATAATGTCTAATTAAAGAGGTGTTATGTTTCTTTAAACATGTGCAAAAGGAGCACGATATTCATGAAGGCTGAAGGTGTGGCTGACTTGTTTAAAACCCTTCCTATTCAAACAGGGCTGCTAGGCCTCTTACCATTGCCATGGTATAAAACACATTCTTAACCTAAGTGTCCCACTGTTCCCTCCATACTTAAAGTATTAAGTGAGGCCCTCTCATTTAATGTGGCTGTTTCTTTTCTGGCAAACGGAGCTTTATTTAGTGGCTGTGATAACTCAATACCCAAATCCCAGAAATACAATTTTCCATGAGAGTCAGCAGTTCTGGTTTCTGATAGTGAACTCTAAATGAAATTCTGCTGTGCTTAATGGCAGTGAGAAGAAAACCATTCCCTATGAAAGCAAGGTGACTTTACAGAGCTGGCAAGACACCCTTAGAAACAACAGACAACAGAAAACAGAAAAAGATTGAAAAGAGATATTTCTCCTATAAGCAAGGTCAGAACGTAGTTTCCAACTTTGTGAATTGGAACCACTTGCTACCAATTACCATCAGAAATTTCAATCAAGGAAACAAGAAATGTGAGAATAGTGAAAATACAGGTTTCTGACAGCTCTTGACAACATTATCATAGAGGTCAGCCTGATTAATGTGTTTTGTGCCATGTGAAAATGAAAACACGCTAAAACTCATTCCCAGAGTATCTACACCAGGACATGTCTGGCCGTGAGGGTGTAAATTGGAGGAAGTAGGTGGGCATTTGCCTGTTGGTTTAGGTGGTTTTGTGATACTGACCCTATAGCTTATATGGACATGTGATACTAACTCCATCTCCCATTTGAATTTTTATTAAATACATGATCATTCAGAGCAAAACCACAAACCCAAGAATGTATAAAAAAAGAAAAATAAGATCCCAAGAAGCCAAAATGGATGTCATTGAACTGTACCCTTGAGAGATATTTATGTATATTCCTTGGGGTCCAGGGACATCTTTGAGAAATGTGAAGGCTGGTAATCAGCTCATCTTCTGAGGAGCCCCCAAAGGTGGGATGCTGAAGGTGTACTGTGACTGGCCCAGCACCAAGGGGGTCTGGAAGAAGAAGATTACACTGATGCCACCGCCCATGCTGGGAGCCAGAACCTCCACTGGACCTAGGAAGAACCTAAAATTCTCTCCCTTTGATGGAAGATATCCTTTTGCCTGCAACACAAGTTTCTGGCCCCAGCTAAAAGCAACCATAGCAACACCAGAGAAAACTGGCTGCCCTCATTGTCCAGCCAGCTTCTTGGACCACAGCACAGATCACTACAGACCAAAGCATGAGGGAAGAAGAGAAGAAAAGACAAAATTGTGCAGGACTTGGGAGGAACATATGCTGTATACCAAAACTATGAAATGGGTTAAGTTGGATTTTCTAACTGATGATAGTTGAGAAATGATGGGACCTGACTGCAATGACAGTAGGGAACATGGAAGGAACAGCAGGATGGAAGGCAGTGGTTAGATGGGAAGATAAAAAAAAGCACACTTCTCTTAAGTAAATGATTTAATCTCATATTCAACACCCTTTTCTTTCCTTTATTTGTTATGTTGATTGACTGCATCATGAATGAATGATTTAGGACTTTATCACTAATTTCAATATTAAATGCTTGCTGTTCTATGCTGAAAACAAAGTCAAAGTTTCAGTTGTAGAAAATGGTACAAAGTTTCAGGTGGTAGAAACTTTTGTTTTCCAGGAGACAAACAGCCTGCCCCTGCCCTTTAATGCACAGTGGTGTGAACCCATAGCCTCTTACTCTGGGTAGTATCAGCCCCAGCAGTTCACAAGTTGTCAGGGAAGCAGATTCATTGCCCAGCATTTATAATTTCATCTAAATTATCAAAAATCCTATTTTCCATGAGCTAATTTTTAGAAAATTAATACTTTGATATTCATTAAAATTTTACTTTCATTAAAATTAATCTAAAAAGGCTACTATCTATAAAGGAAAATCAACTTCACCAAAAGGGCAACCAAGATGGTCAAGAATGAAATTTTAATATCCCAGTACTTGGTATTAACTTCCCAAAGATTTAAATTTGGAGATATAAAATACACCTGCTCTCTCTGTTACACCTTTAAAAATTATCATTCCAAAAAAAGCAACTGAAACTAGGTGCTCTTTGTTATTTTATGCAGTAGGGATGTTTACTGTTCCCAGAGTCTCATTGTTTTGAGATTTTTTTTTCCTAATGTGAGTATTAAATACCTCCTTTGGGGTCAGAGACATGCATAAAGATACATCATTTGACTTTTAATGAGTGTTTCTGGTGACTCTACAGTTTTAGATTGTTCTATATGTATTGAATATTCCTTACTGAATGTTCTTGCTCTGTCCTCTGAAAATAAGGATGGAAATAATTAGAGTGAGGATGGTTTCTTGCGATGATGTCACTCCAGAGAGAACCTGCACCACGGGGAGCATTTCCAGTAAAGTATGGCAGAAACTGCAGGGTAATCAAAGTGCAAATTCCAATTTATTTAAGCAATATTGTTCTTGCTTCTCCATTTCACAAAGCTGTCCTCTCTCATTAAATTTTTGAAAGAGAATGAATGAATTTTGCCAGCAGAAATCTGAATGGTAGTTGACCTTTTTGAAAACTCTGTATGGAACCCCGGCATCAGCTGTCTTTTCATACACATGCTGACAAAAGAAAGAAATTGAGGCTTAGCTGGAGTAAGCAGGATATATGCAAGACTTGAAGCCGTCCAGGGAGGCTTTTATCGGGAGAGAAGGTTTTGAGGATTGATGTGAGTGTGTTTGTTGGTCCATGAGAGGCTTGGGCAATATTGGTGTCTGAAGAGCTCTGTGTGCTCTGTGTGGTTGGCTCTGGGGCTGGCTGTGGTTTGATCAGGCCAGAGATGGATAATGCCTTTTGCCTTTTGGCAGCAGATGTGCAAATAACTATAACCGTAACTCAGAAAAGCTGCATATTGGTGACCATGTGACAGCACTGTGTCTCTGGCTATTCGGTAGTTAATTCTTTATTAAGCAACATTGATATTGAGATGGATCCTTTAAATTGTTCATAATTAGGAAGGATGTTCTTGTTAGTAGACGGAAAATTGTAATGTAGTGTAGTCAATTCGATGGCAACAAGAGGCCTATTTGCTGTAGAAATGTCTAGAAGCAAGCCTGGCCCCAAACAGTGATACTTAATGTCAGATTTATTACTTACAAGGGTCCAGGGTGGTTTAGTAAAATGGATTCAAAGAAAAAGGGTTAGTGTTTTCAAAGGCCAAATGTAAGGAAAAGCAAGAGAGAAAAGTATTTACCTTTGACTGAAAAGGAGAATGTGTGAAAGTGAGGAAACCACTAGGTGGAAAAAAGAAAACAGGAGTTTGTCCTCGCAGAGCCTGGCTTCCATGTGGTGCGAAGCACACGTGGGTTCTACTGTATACGTGGGTAGTGGTTGATGTGATTACTCAGGCTCAGACTGTGGGGTTGCCCTCCTGGAATGTGCGCTTTGGAAGGCCTGCATTTTACAGTACACAAGAAAGAGAATAGCTGTAACACAAGACCAGCTCTGGGTGGGGTCTAGGGCTCATGGTAGTCCCAGTTTGACACATAGGCCCACATTTTGACTGTGGTGGCAACATTCAGGCTAAGGGAAACACTTTTTCACATCTTGGGCTCCATGCTCATAGTCAGCCAGTTCATGTGCTGCCGGGAAGTGCTGTGGACATGGCCCTACTAATACTAGAAACAGGCACTGCTTTAAAACCAGGAAGAACTTGAGAAATGGCAGCTGGCAGTCTTTTTTTTAAGCAATTGATATTTATGACTGAAGTGCTCATTTAACATGCAGATTATTCTTGTATGAGAAAGGACAGTTTTTTAAAGGAAGACCATTTTGAGTTTGTGTTCTAATTTGTAGACTAGAAGATATATGGGAATTACGGTGGTATTGCCAACATTTGTACATAATGGCTAAGAAACATTTTATGGTTAAATACATATATATGTTAAATATATATATGTTAAATATACATATATGTTAAATATACATATATATGTTAAATATATATGTTAAAAATATACATATATAAGTTAAATATTCATATATGTTAAATATACATATGTAAGTTAAATATACATATATATGTTTAAAAAAAAAATATATATATAGCTATAGGTACCGGAGATTGAACTCAAGACCTCGTGCTTGCCAGGCAAGTGCTTACGCCGCTGAGCTAAATCTTCGGCCTTATAGTTAAACATTTACATGGCTTAAAAATTTCATCCTATATCTGTCTATGTATGCTCAGAGGGCCTTACAGATCCATAAGTTCTACTTCTAAAGCAACTGTGGATCAAACATACTTGAGAAAAATACGCATCGAACATCTACATATTTTTTCTGTCCTAAACAGATAAATAGAAGTACCATTTACACAGTATTTATATTGTAGTAGGCATTATAAGAACTTTGGAGAGGATTAAAAGTATAGGGGAAAATGTACGTAGGTTATAGATAAATATGTGGTATGGTCATTTTATAAGGGATTGAGCAACTTCAGAATTTCATATCTGAGGAGAGGAGTTCTGGAATCAATCTGTGTCTGATGCAAAGTGTGGATGTATATGAGGTGTGATCAAACTATACAGCAACTGTTTAAATTTTAAAAATTGAGTGCAGTAAAAGACACATTGCCATTGATCCTCCTCAAAATACTCATCTTCAAAAAGTAACCAGAATAATGGTGTGTTTTCAAAGCGAAGGAATATATTTTGAGGGAGATTAATGGTATTGTGCCTTTTACTGTAATAATTTTAAAAATTAAAAATCACTATTTTTCAATTTTTCAATCACACTTCATATCTTCATGTATACATAAAAAATATGAACATAACCATAATAATTTTATACTTTGGGATGATATTTGAATGACTTTATTTATAATGAAAATAGTAAATTCTTAAAAATTAATAAATTTAGTTTCATTTAAAATATGTAGTATTCTGTTTTGATTTTTTTTTCAAATTTTATAGTGTTGTATATTTTAGAATTATCTTTGAAAGTCTTAAAGATAACTTCCATTTTCACATTTAACTTACATCTCCAATCAAGATACATTTTGTGTACTTAGATTTTTTTATTCCTTTAGAATTTTGTCTCTGGAATGGGAATTATATTAAAATTAAAATAGTAATTTCACTGCAATGAAGCTCCAGAATATATAATAATGCATACATTTTGTGTCATTACTTATTTTCACATTGCAAAATGCTAAAAAGATACTCAACAATTGTAATGATGATGCAATGTAGTCATTTTTACTCTGTCCCTAGGCTTCATTCACAGAAAAACCATAGCTTTACATGTCTGCTGAGACTTTGTCATTATAAAGGAATGCACTTCATAGGAGAAAGACACCTTCTATTCACCAATATATTAAGTTCATTTATAGTTGTTTTACAGTTAGCTCTGTGTATATGAATGTCCATTTGTACTCTAGTAGTGGGCCCTGCAAAGTATTAATGGTGAGTCAGGTTACTGAAATAAATAATTTAAGCAAGGAAAAGCATAATCCACACTTCTGTAGTTAGCTGACGTCATTGTCTTCCCAAGAGTAATAATTCTATGAGGTTTTATTCTCTCTTTGTGAGAAGTGTCTTCCAACTGTGGGCAGAACTGCTGAGTCAACCCTACTCACTTCGTCTCATATCACATCCTCAGAGGAGTCTCAAGCGTTCCCACTCTAGGTAACTGGACAGTGAATTCATGGTCCCATCCTTTTTCAGACCAGGGGTTTCTGAAACTCTGCCACAGGTCTGGAGAGATTGAAGGTCTTCTGCCTTCAAGCTAAAAGCAAAGTAGAAAATCCACAGGAGTCTGCTATCTAACACTGACCACTAACTTCAAGGTCTGTTCAGGTAAGTAGCACTTTGGAGGGGAAACTCCAGATTTCAGAAGTAAAGTAATGACCCTCTCATTAGAGTATCAGATACCCCCAGCCTGACTGAGCTCAGTGACCTGGTCAGGATTCTCTAGATCTGCTGATCCACCAAGGACTCCTTGGAGTCAGCTTTCTGATGTCCTCTATGAGAAACAAAGAAGAGCTAGGTGGGGTGGAGATGCATTTCAAATAATCTGCAGATGTCCATTTTATGGGCAGAAGGGAGCTATGAGAACAGAAACCACAGAAGCTTTTTTTTTCCTAAAAGCCTACTTTTTATTGTGGCTCTGACCTAAAACTGAAGGGGAAGTCTCTTGCTTACCGTCAAGCAGAAATAAGATGTAGCATGCATCCTAAGCAAGAGCTAGGGATTCTAATTAAAGCTTTTCTTGGACTGACACACTTACAAGGCTTTCTTCTCTATTTTTATCTAAAAGAAAAATAAAGAAGTTAAATTTAACAGTGATGCCTTGGTGACATCAACCTTCTAAAATGGAGAACAAACTTTATTTAGAAAACACACTGTGTGGAATCTTTTGCTTGATCATATTTAATAGCAGAATATATGTTGATGGGAATATATATAGCAGAATATGTGTTGAAGATTAATAAGTACTAAATTATTAAATAGGAGTGAAATTGAACAATTTTGATTAATTTTAGTCTATATGTGTAAATGTATAATTTATGCATATATGCATAAATTTACATATCTGATATGTAGAACAGAGTAGTATTTTAATAAATAATCTCAGTTTTCAATTGAGCAGAACTTAGCATTTCTCATCACATCAGTAGGAATTTTGAATAGATTTATGTAATTAAGATTAGATTTCATGATTTTTAAATCTATCGCTATGATTACTGCTATTGGCAGTTTTACTTTGCCTTAATACATTTTATTCTGTTTTGTGCATGAGGTATCTATATTTCCCATAGGAGTGGAAAACAGTGACAACATAAGCTGCAATGAAAACTTTATCCAAGAATTTCATCTTTGGAAAAGGTGTCAGAGATGCATAGATGAGGAAAACATAACCACAGTCATTCACTCTAGATTACTTGGGACAAAATTATACTTGTGGAGCAACTACAAAAGTTAGACATGGACACAGTGTTTCATGGCTGGTTCTCCCTGGATAAATTTCATTCAGAATAACAGAGATCGTACTTGAGTATGTTCTCATCGAACAGCTGATTACTGTTCTGGTTTTGACTTGAGGTCAGCTATTGTTTTCATTTGGGACCTTAGTCATGCTAAGTCTTCCTTTCCTCAGTGTACTCATCTGCAGGAAATATAACACTGTTGGGATCAACATAAGTGACATAACTGTTATGTGGTAGAAGGGCGAATTGACATGGTGTGGGTGAAACACATAAAGTTTGGCATATACAAGGCACTCATAATATAAAGTAGCCATTATATCACCTGAAAACTATGTTTTACTAATACTCCAATAGCTGTTTTATTTTCTTATTATTTAGCCACAATAACTGACCATAGTGATTTTTTTTTTTGCGGAATATTGTTTCTTAAAACAGTAAATAATCATCATTAGTTAATTTTAGTCACACACTCAGGAGCAAAATAGTATTGTTGCGGGGGGCAAAGAACATAGAACCCACAGAAGAACTGGGCCTCACTTAGATATTCCTTCTGAAGCCCCAGACAAAATAAAATTGCTTGGTTTCAAGGGGACAGCTGTTATTTGTTTGAACATCTTGGTCATGTATGGCTAAGAAAGAAGAGGTTGGTTGTTGTTTCACAAATGGAGTTTTAAAACTATTGCTCCCCGCATTTCCAGGGGTAGATTTGCAGAAAGTTTGGCTTACCGCACAACAAACCTGGAGTTGGCCAGCAGCTAGACGAACCGGACTGCTCCATGCAATGCCTGTGGACGCTAAAGATGTATAGCCCTGGTTGTAAGCTGTATGCACGTGAAGACACAAGCCACAGAACGGAAAATTCACAGGTCAGTACTTTGGAATATTTATTTTGTCTACTTCTAAAATATTTAGTCTGGAACATTTAAACTGATACTTTATTGGTGTATACACTTGTCCAAATTTATAGCATGGAGCTATAAATGGAGCTTTGGGGTTGCAGGTTCATGGTGAGTTGATTGTTCAGAAAGCCCATATGTGAAAAGTCAGATTTTTCTGCAAATGTGGATTAAAAACTAGATCAGGCCAAGGGTATGGAAAAATGAGATAACAGGAGAGTCAGAGAATATTCCCATGGGAGCCTGCTCCTCTGATGTCCAACTGAAATACATATTAATGAAGGATGAAAACTTCTCAAGACTGATAAGCAGGCTGTCTCCTGGCAATTATCATAGCTTCTGTTGAAAAATAGATACTTTATTTGGACTTTATCCATTCCTTGACTTGCCCTGTGCAAGAAAGCACAGTCTCAAATAATTGCAGGTCTATTAGCACATCAATTACCTAAAGACCTTGATTTTAGCAAGGAGCGGATTTTAATCAATCGCTGCAAATATTATCGAGAGATTAGTTGTCCCAGAGAATAAAATTAACTACAATTAGACTGTAATAACTTGTGAGTGCTACTAACATATATTTTCAGGTTCCTGTAGAATTAATGCATTCTACTGCTCCCTTCTAAGAAGAAAATGTGTGTAGACGTTTGCATAAAAGCTATAATCAGTGTTATGTTTTAATTTTTCTCCTTTTAAGGGACCAAAAGGACACAACTAGAGTAGTAAATAAATAACATACACTTTAATGTAGCAGAATTCTTATTGAACTGGACAATTTGAGGTAATTAATACAACCTTTAGTTTATTAAAGTAGAATCTCATTTCAATCTTGAAACTTGATCCAATGTTTTTAGAGTGCCTGTTATTGGATAGAACAAGGGGCAGGAGACAGAACAAAAGGGGAAATTTTAAAAAATGTAGAGTGGCTCAGTAATATCAGTAAAAATTACCAACATGCTAGATTTGGAGGCATGTGAGCATTAGGTTGGGGTCTATAAATGCATAGAGAAAAATCAAACTAAAATACTATACTTAATGTATTCAAATTGACTAGGAGGCTATTGCAACATCTGTAATTTATTTTCAACACTTTAGCATGTAATATGCAATATTATTCATGTGCTAGTTAGTGTGCACTTCAACTCTAGGGCTACTCAGTTTCTCTAATCAAGAAGTCACACTTTGAGGATGGCGTCCACCATTATATGAGAAAGGCTAATTCTAAAGGTGGCTACTAAGAGCCCTTTAACTGTCCATGTCTTAATCAACATCCTAGGATTTTCTTATCAGCATAATGAATGCCAGACATGGGTTTGCTCAGTGAAATTACTGGCTCATTACTTAGCAAGATCACTGGTAGAAGCCCGCTTTGATGGTGCATACCTATAAACCCAGCACTTGGGAGGCTGAGGTAGGCAGATTGCTGTGAGTTTGAGGTCATCTTGGGCTACAAAATGAGTTCAAGGCCAGGTTAAACTCATAGTGAGTTCCATTTCAAAAAGATTAAAAAATAAAAAAGATCACTGAAAGAACTGTGCTCTGATTGATTAGACAGAATTAAAATTGTCCCAGAGATGTGACTTGGCTAAAGTATTTTCTCCATGTGCACACACATGGAGGGAGGCCCAAAACCAGTATTCATAACAATGGGACCTTACCTTGAGTCCCTTAAGTGTCTACCAGTAGTCCTTGAATGCCTAATGTTAATGACCAAAGTCAATCCCTCCCTCCAGCATATTTAGAGTATCTGTAAAGGCAAAAAGCTGAAATTTGTCAAGCAATGCAGAATAATATAGGTAATAGTAAATATTTCAGGGCACATTCATTTAGTATATTCAATATTTGTTCTAAAGCTTACATTCATTATAACTTGGTAACAAGCTTTTGTAGGTGATGCTAACTTCAACTGTCCATAAACTAATCAGTGATTAATTTTCTTTATCAAAAGTAATATAAAAGTTGTTCTTATCCAAATTGCTTTAGGTCACATTGCAATAGAGGATTATAGTCTTACTTTGAAATTAAATGGAAGCATATAATTTTTGAACATTTGAAATATCAGAATATGTAAATTATAGTTAATTTATGATAATTTTTAGTCTTCCTAAATGTTAACAGAATTCTGTATTTTGTTCATTTTTAATTCATAAAATTATTAATTATTAATTCAGAATACTTTTGTTACCTATAAGAATCAGAGACTTCAAGATTTTATAGTTGTAGCTAGTATAAGATATTATTTAAACTCATGTACACTTAAAACATTTTGGTAGGTATTAGACCAATTGCTAGATCATTTTATTTAATGTGTCAGTAAAGAACTACATAAATTAATACATTGTATTTTTCTTAATATTTTGAAATTTTATTTCAATGTAACTGATATTCCTATTAATTCTATACATTCTCTCTAACATGTTTAAAAATATCATTCAGAGGCGATATCAGTGGGATACACCAGAAAGACCAAGAGTTTCATTGCACAAGAGAAGAGAAGATTTCCTACTCTAGAATGTTCCTAAGGTGCCAATCCTACTGCCAAAATTAAGCCTCACTGCCTGACCACGGGATGCCATAGAAGTATGTGTGTACATTTGTGGATGGGAGGCGTTGGTTTAAACTGTCAGAAATTGAAGAATAAAGGCAAACTGTCAAGGACATATCCAGGAAAGGCCAAGAAAAGAATGAGAATGGATGTGTTATGTGCTTTCTTAAGAACTTTTCCCCCTAGTTTGTAGCATAGAGGAAAAGTACCATATTTCTTTTGGTGGGGGGGGGATGGAATTTTCTAGATCTGATTGCTCTATCCTCATGGGCAGAGACTCATGAACAAAAAATGCAAAATGAGTACTTGGGATGAAGGTGGTCTATGGGCTGTTGTGACATCCAGGGCTATGATATGAGCCCCCAGATGTGAGACTTTGGGTCAGCTATCTCAGAGCACTCAGCTTAGTTTTAACGGGGAAAAATAAGCACCTTCTTTCTTTCATTTAACTTTCTTGTCGTAAAAGTGCATTGGTAAAATCAGGGTCAAAGTTCTTGATCCTTGACTGCTCAGAACTTCATGCATCTCTGCCTGCTCAGAACTGGATGTGTCTATGCATGCCTGATCTCCCTGGAGCATCATGGCACTGCCTATTTGTGAACCCTGCTGAGTGGTAGTGAAGCCATTAATAGATATCTCTTACTTCTTTTTTGCATGCTCAGAGACATTTTGCTGATACATTCTACTGGAAACCTCAGGTGTACAGTAGTAACTATGAGCCTTGACTGGTTTGGTTTGATTTCTGTCTCTAACTCTTATGACTTAAATGACTTTACACAGGTGGATTCCTCCTCAAGAGATTCAATTTCCTCATCTATAAAATTGCAATAAAAAGAATCATACCACTGGCAAAATTTGCATCATGTCCAAAGGACAATCTAGCATAATGTAACCTCTTATTAGATGCCAGTCTCTACATATCTACCTTCCTGATGACAATGGTTCAAGATGCTGAGTGGCCTCTAGTGAGACAAACCTCTTCTTTCTGAAAAGTATGCTGTCAGAATTTATTGAAGAACAATAAATTCAGAAACTTAATTTTGTCAACTTTCAACTTGCTGAGTACTATAGATTTCATTTGGTGTCAGGACAATGCAACAATTTTTAAAAATTCGATTCCAATTTAAAATATTGATATCTGTAACGCTCAAGTCACAACTGAACTTCACACAGTAATACATAGGTTGCTGAAGACTGAGGAAGGGTTAAAAGCATACATAGGGCTTACAGACTCTTATAGAGAGAGCAAAGGCAGAAAGACTAACACGCAAGTAGGAAAGAGTCTGCAGGCGTTGAGTTTACAGACCAGAACCAGGTAGCAGAGGTGTAGAGGTGAGAAGCACAGCTATCAGGTGAAGGAGGAAGCATTCTTCTGAACGGTAGGCAGCTTTGAAAGTGTCATCTTGAAGTGGGTCTTGTTTATGGACCTTGAGAGCAGCAGAAACCATGCCAAGCTGAGACCTTGGAGACAGCTAGCCAGGGATTCTTCAGCCCAGTTTTCTGGACAAACAAGTCATGAAATAATGGGATCAGTGACGCCCTTGTGTGATTGTGTGTGTGTGTGTGTGTGTGTGTGTGGCGGGGGTACCTGTATTTTTTTTACAAGCCTCTGCAGAGGCGATTGCTTCTGATTTCTTTGATAAGCTCACATGATGGTCTTTTCTGATATGACTTCGTATATTTATGTTCATGTGCTTCTGCTTTAACTGGATACATTAAATTGTTGAACTTTTACATTATTCATTAGTTTGTGCTGTGAGGTTATGCTAGACACATGGAGGCTATTTACTTGTACGAACAAGGTCTAGAGTCATTGTTTCTTGGCATTTGTGCTCAAAATGGAATATCATCAAACTATCGCTTTATAAAATGGAGCAACTGGTCAACATATGGCTTTGTAAAATGGAATAACTGGGGCTTGGCATAGCTTGACGGATGATATTCTATACAATATGGTAGAATTTGGAGCAGAATACAGACTGCTCTTCACAACACTATAATCATTGTTCTAATAACTCAAAGCACTACTGAGTGACTAACAGATGGATAGTGTATATTATGTAGATACATTGACATAGAGATGACTTATGTCCTGGACAGGGCAGAGTACAGTGGCATGAAAAGTCATCATGCTACTCCTGATGGTGTGTAATTTAAAACCTACAAATTGCTTAATTTGGAATTTTCCTTTTAGCATTTTCAGATCATGGTTAATGCTGAGTAACTGAAACTGAAAAAGGCAAACACAAATTAGGGGGACTAATTTTTCTTTCTGAGCTTTTAAAACTCGCAAGTGGCAAGCATTAATGGCATTTAAAACATTGGTCTAGTCAGAAAAATCCAGATAATGTGGCACAGAGTTCATTTCAAGCCTAAAACATTCAATGACTTTCAGTTGCTTCTGAAATAGTCCAGTCTCTTAACATCCCCGCCAAACTCCTGCGTGAGCCAGGGTTTACTTTTCTAGTTTTATTTCTCTTTGTCACCTTTGTCCATCATCCTACACCTCCCCAGTGTGCTGTGATGGCTTTGTAGTAAATATTTGCTCATATTTAAGGGGTGATGCATTGTGCTTCCTCACATGGGAACACTGCTCTCCTGCCACTGTCCCCAACCTAACAGCAGCTCCCTACCAGCCTCTCATCTTTGATCACTTCTCACCCTTTGTCAAATGCATTGCCTCTGGAAAAGAACCATTTTCCTGGCTAGCCGCAGTTCCCATTCAGGTTACCTGGAGCGGAGTCCTGAAAATATGCGTTTAAAGAGCCCTCCAGGTGAAACTGATACAGCAAAGTCATGATTCCTAACACTCTATGGTGTGCTTGTCTATTTTTCTGTATTCTTCACCAGACTCTGTGAGGCAGGAAACATGTCTCTCTTGCTCACTATCTGAGAAACACATAATCTAGAAATAAGTGACACTCAGTGTATTATTGCAAATCAACACACAACCTCTGTGACTTTTTTGTGACTTATCCAGGTACTCTGTCTTATAACTTAAGATAATTCAGTCAGAGTCTTTGGGTGCATAGAAATATAGGTAAGCCATTTACGTAATTCTGTCTTGCAACAATCTATCATAATGTTATTCAAATTTGTCTTATAGCATTGAAGTCATTCTTAGGATTGCTCAATAGACATGTACTAGAACACAGTTTATCAACATTGTTGGTATATATATATATATATATATATATATATATATATATATATGGTTTGTTAACAGTAAAAGCCAGTTTTAGCTTTCTTGACATATCATTATTCCTTATCCTTGACCAATATTTACTAAGAGCTTCTTTTGAGAATAACATTATAGAATACGTGGTAAGAATAAATTACTAAGCATAAATGCTATTAGAAAGTCCAGGTAAATGTCAAGGTAAATGCAAGTAAGTGAAATGAGATGGAAGTTTGCACACACACACACACACACACACATATACTCAGAGAAAGCTATTACAGTTTTGTTTCCTCTGAATGTTAACTGATAAATTGTCCATGTTTATTTTGAACATAAATGGTTATCAATTAAAATAGAAATGAAATGTTTCTTCTCTAAGATCAATTTTTTATAGCCCCTTGTGTTACTTATAAGTTTCATTAATCATAGTACGGATTTGGGGGGTCATTTCCCTCCTCCTTTTGCTCTATGCAAACAATAAAAATATTTTAAAAGTATGACTGAAAGATCTATACTGGTCTTCACAATTTTAAAATGACATAATTCAGTATGAATCCTCAACTTGGTAAGATAAAAAGAGTTATTTTAATAACTTACATGACTTTCTGCTTTGCTATTGTCAGAATGAAATCTGTGTGTTGGTATATCATCTTTGGATTATGTAAAATAGTCAATTACTTAAAAAAGAAGTGCATTTCTTAACTGATTATTAAAATTATGAATAATCATTGTAGCACATTTGATAATTTATTCAAGCATAAAAATAACCCATAATGCCACATATGATAATAATCACAGCTAATATTGGGTATCTGCACTTGTTTAATATGTTTTTAAAATTTTGACATTACTTATTTATAGATACATTGTAAGTACTTACTTATAAATACATTGTTGGGTTTTTGAGACAAGGTCTCCCCATGTAGTTCAGGCTAGCTTTGAAGTCACAGTGATTCCTTGCCTCAGGAGGTCAACTTTAGATGCATTGTGATATTTATGTATAAATATACAATATGTAATGATTAGATTAGGGTAATTGGCATAATTACCTCCTCAAAGTTATCATTTATTTATATTGGAATATTTAAAATCTTCTCTACTAGCTATAATTAATTGTCAGCTATAGATACCTTATAACCATTAGAATACTATCATTTATTTTTATTTTGTAACTGTAGACTTTGATCTTTAACTATCTTTTTTTTTTTTTCATGCTCCTTCCTCTTCTTCCAAAGTTCTGGTTAGTACCTTTCTACTTCCATGAGAAGTATCATTTTAGCATCCAATATCATTATCTTTCTGCTCCTGAGTTTTTTATATCCTCTAGGCTGAATTGCATTCACTTTTTTTTTGAGGAATAACATCCTACTGTATACACATAGCACATATTTTTGGCCATTTAAATGTTAAAGGAGATGTCTATTTTCCTTTTATAGGAGCTAAAGTGACTTCCCAAGTGATGTCTTCTGTCCACTGATGGAAGCAGTTTGAAATACTGTTTTGAGAAAGGCAGAAGCTGCTTCTCACACTAAATGGAAAGTGTTTCATTAGGCAGGGCTAATGTGAGAATTGGGATAAAGGATAGAGGTCAAGCCTTATATTTGTTAACACTGATTTTAAATGCAGTACCCATGTGGGCCAGCATGGGTTGAATTTATTATTTTTTAGTATCAATAAGGACAATCTTTGAGATAATTATGTAGCCAAGGTATGCAAAGGTTTTTAATTCTTCCTCCTCATGAGTGAAACCTGTATTGTCATCCCTTATTTTATATGTAGAGAATAAGAAAACTTTGATCAAATTTACAGTTACCACTTTTGCACTTTATTCAATACGTCTGCTGCCATGGGCATAGTTCTTTTTAATAAGTGCATTCTTTCCTGAAAAACATGTATGTGCAGGCACAGGGTAATAAGCACATTGGGTTCATCTCCCAATGTCAATGTTTAAATTTTGCTTACTTTTCCTGTCATTTTGCATAGAAAAGAGCAAATGAGAACATTGACATGGAGGAGGAAATAAAAAGGAGGAAGAAAGAAAAGAAAAAGAATGGAAGAAAAGGAATCAGATAACAAACAAGAAGAGATAATAGAGGTTAGAATCATCAAGGGAGGGGTCTATATTTAGAGATTACTCACAAATCCCAATCCAAAGAGAAAATGAATCTTTAAAAGAAAATTAGGAGACCAGACCATCTCAAGGGTCTTCTCTGGGGATGCTGACCAGGCGCTCTGCACTTCTGCAATCGATATGCTCATTTGCAATCAAGCTAAGAAAGGCTGAAGGTCACAGCTCCCCACCCTCGATCTCCACCCACTTTCAGCATAGCAGCTGTGGGACTGGCAGGGTAAGAAGTCTGCGGATGGCTAGTGATGGCGTGGTGCTGATGAAGAGACTCCAGGAACTTCCCGTGTTGTGGGTGTGACATGTTGTGTATGTGGGACTGAGGTTTAATGGGCAGACCCAGAGGGGAGTCAGATGCAAGAGAACCATGAAAGGGAACAGGGAGAGAAGAGCTGGGGGCACCCATGCTGCAGGAGGACCCCAGGGTACCAGGATTGCAGATTAAAGGAGATGTGGGTCAGTGGCTGCTCATCAGTGCGCCAGGGGAGAGCTGCGAATCCTTCAGTTGTAAGTCAATTTCCTAATGGCAGGAATATCAAAAAAAAAAAAAAAAAAAAAAAAAAAAAAAAAAAAAGTTTGTGCTAGAATTTTACATTTGCCAAATAGGCCATATGTGAAATGTGTTCAAAACCCATGACTTCACTGAGATACTATGTGTTCTCCCAATTTTTCTTTGAAAAGGAAAGACTATTAATTTTCACTAATACAAAACAGCAAGTGGTTGGAGTTTAGGATAATGATTCCTAGTTAGGAAGGACTGTAAAGTGGAAACTCATCTTCCAGTCCATGGTGGATCAGTCTTATGAAAGTGAATACTCTTAGACTCCTGAGAAGGATTAGGCTGAGAAGCCGCTGACAGTGGGGTGGGGGGTTGGAATGTGAAAGTTGGCCTCCAAGGGAATACTCCAAGTGACAGCAGCCGAGTATTTGAATTTTACAATTCTCTATTCTTACTTGCTTCTCTTCTCTTTGGATAGCACATAATGAAAAATTTAAAATACATATCAATTTTTTTGAACAGAAGCAGAAGAATGAGGTGAAAATATCCCAATGAGGTTAGTTTTTGAGTATTTGCTGTGATTTTCACTAAATCTAATTCTGTTGTTGGCATTATTAAGGAGTACAATATGTAAATTATCTGGTACACAGGGAAATGTTATACATATCAGCACTCATTTTCTTCTATTTGCATTAAAAGTTTTACCGTAGTTTTCTGGCTAATATTCGCCAAAGTAAATTTTCAGCAACTTTCTGCTTTGGGTTTCTGTGATACTGCCTTTTTAAAATAAATACTAATTCTAATGTCACACTTCAAATGAGTTCTTTCAGGTGAGTTCTTTGTCCCTTTGATATTCTATAATGAAATAATACTGACAACACATACCGCCAAAAACTTAATCACCACATAATGATTTTAAAATCAAACTCTATACATAAACGCTGGTACAGAAAGGCAAGAAGAACATGACACATTCACAGTGGAGGAAATTAGTGTAAGGAGCTTTCACGTAGAAGTAGCAAAGCTGAGACACTGAGGCAGAAGTTGGAGGAGAAGATAGCTAAATGACAGACATGGCACTACATGGGGAAAAAAACAGCCACTGCCAACCCATGGTCGAGGTCCTAGGGAAAAGACCTGGGCCATGGATACCCCAGCCTCACCCTTCCTTCCAGAGCCTCCCAGGAGCTAAATTCTGTGCAAGGCCAACTTGGTTCACCTATAGGTGAAGGCGAATCTAGACAAAAAACATTATCTGATACTTAGTTTTGTGTGTGCAAAATCAAAGTGAAAGACAGCTCATTCTCATACTTCCTTTATTAATCTCCCATCTCTCCCAACATAAGATTAAATATCATAACTTGATTATTTAGGTGTGGAAGATAAAGAGGTTGGGTAGTTAACTCTATCAGGACATAAGGTCAGAGCAGTGATTCATCTTATAATTTTCAGTTTCTCTTAATGCACTGATAAAATAGCTGGGAAATGATCTAGCTAGCCCGAAATTCATTCTCAGCTCTTTGAAAGGAAGGGAGGATGACTCCAAACTGAGATCAGATGTGAGTGGGTTAAAATTTCCGTCTGCTTCTTGAGAAAGGCTGAAGTAAACTCCCCAGTGAACAGGCCATCTATAATTCACCTCACTTAATCCAGTCCTCATGGCATTAGAAGTTATCACCATAGGGACCCCAGTTTGGCCTTTTGACTAATAACTTTGTTGGAAGGGTTCCGCTCTGCTATGAGAGGAGGACTGGAGGTTCCGCAAGATGAAAGCTTTCAGATATTAATGAAATTAGATTCATCCCTGCTCTATTTCTGGTCCAGGCCATCCTGAGGGAAAACAGCAATGTCCTCAGCGTGCTCCCAATGCTTGTTTTGCAGGAGAGGCTAAGTAATGCATGACTTCATCCATAATAAGGTAGTAAGTGGCAATTCGTACTTTAAACCAAAGGATAATAATCAGGAAATGCATAATTAGTAAGGTGACAATTTATATATTTTCATTTATAGGAATCTGGATTAATAGAAAACAATTTCTGAGTTTGGAGAGAACTAGAGGTGATAGTTTCATCAAATCTCAAGGCACTATTTCTCTATGCCTTAAGAGTATATGGAAACATAGTCAATCAGAATCCTGCACACTAAGAATAGACAGACAGATGGACAGGCAGGCAGGCAGATGACCTATACTGCAAAGTGTATATATTGTGCATAATATTCTTTATATAAGCATTATTAAGTCATGAGTTATTTCTTTAAATTTTTCTTCAGCAACTTTTGTGATAAAGACTGTCACTTATTTTAGATATTCCTTAGAATTTTATCAATGTGGTGATAATGCTATGCATTATAAAACTGCAAGGAATTCTTCCCCGGACACGTTCAGGAAAGGCTACTGAGATGGGTGTTAGTACAAAACCGAATCGGAGCACAGAGAGTACGCTGAGTGGCGCGTTGCTGGGAAGGTAATTTACTTCTAGATCCCCTCGGATGGAAGTGCTTTCTACACAGTCCGCCAGAGTAATCTTTCAAGGCATGTTACTGTTTTGTCTAAAGCTCTAGGCATGTTTCTCATTTCAGTTAAAATAAAACCCAAGCTGCTCACTCGGGAAGGCTCACCCTCCCTTGCTTGCTGTGGACTTTTCCATCTGGCTGTGGGCTGAGCTGGACAAATGTTCGGGTGACTGAGTAGGGTTTAGCCACGGACTCTCACTCCTGACAAAGGCCCGCTGCATTAACAAACTTGCTCTTTGTATTTGGCAGGTAAGGCTGCTGTGCCCCGGGAAATGAAAGGACACTAGTCAGTGTTTACTTTTCTTACATTGGGGTAACATTGCTCTCTAAGTGGGTTTGTTTTCACGGAGTAAAGTTGTCGGTCATATTCACACAAGCATGGGCCGTGAAAAGTTTTATTTTCGTTGAAAATGATGTTTTGGCATCCTGCTTTCTTAGCTGACTCCATGTGCTTGGGTGATGTGACCAAATCTCTGAGAGGTGAATAATAATAATAACAATTATTATTATTATTATTATTTTGGTCTGGAGAAAATTAAGTCTTTTTTTTAAACCATGAAATTCTAGGGCTAACTTAAGATGGTCAGCTTTTACAAAATGAACAACCATCTGTTAAATGAACATATCAAGAATGTCTCTCAGCCTTTTGCTCCCAAATATTACAATAGATTAAAATTTCCTTGTTTTTTTAACTTCATATATTCATAACGGTGTACCAGTCACACTTTTATGACTATTGCACATTCAATATTTATCTGTCATGTTTGCATGTAGAAGCATTTTGTTCCTTTTTCTTGGCATATAATATTCCATGGTGAATTAGCACAATTTCTTCTCCACTGAAATTTACGTATGTCTGCTGGAATTCATATATGTCTTTCTGTCGGGTATATGTTCATCCAGATTTTTTAGCTACTGCCAAGTAGTTATCAAAATTGTTTCAGAACTCACTCTGAATTTCTGAGAGTCTAATTTTCTCCACATTACTTTAATTTTAGTAGATGTTTAGTAGTATTACTCTGCTGGACACTTAGTAATATTTTGTTCAGATTTTAATCTTCTTTAATGTTATGTGATGTTGAGTATCTTTGGTATTTATTGACCATTTCATAGTTACAAATAAATTACATTTGTTAACCACCTCTGCAGATTAGCAAAATGTCTCCATTTTCAACCTTCATAGACATCTTCTGGGAAAGCTGTCCTATTGGACTGACACACGCACAGCCCCTTAGAGTGCAGGGCACAACTGGAGAAGGTCTGGGTACAGCTGGGCACCACGGGTGACCAGTGGTTCCTGATAGATAATAAGACGCTAGTTAAAAGTTGGTTAAAATTCACCTGTGAAATTCATATTGGCCGGAGTGAAGAGGGACTGTGATCGTTTCTGAGGGCCTCTTAACATGCTTAAGAATTTATCTTCCCCTCCTAGACAAACCGAAGAGTAAAAATGCTGGCGCCGAGTTCTGGCAGGAAAGTTTTCCACGAGAAAAAATGCTGGTCTCCCAGAAAGTGTACTAGGGCAGACTTCAAGGTATTTTTCATTCACACCAGTGCATAGTAGAGCCAGGCCCCTGGACTACAGAGACAGCAGGTACATGAAGAGTAAAGGATGCTTGCAAAAAAGAAATATGCTTTTACTTGAACTTGGGCTCTAACTTTAATTGTTAATTGACATTATTATCTACTCTGTGATGCCATATAAAGGAATCTCTC
Organism: Dolichotis patagonum; assembly: GCA_004027295.1. Classification (NCBI taxonomy): domain Eukaryota; kingdom Metazoa; phylum Chordata; class Mammalia; order Rodentia; family Caviidae; genus Dolichotis; species Dolichotis patagonum. Next base: position 24,265 of record PVJX010005961.1, on the reverse strand, counting down.
CTTACAAGTAAATTTGCTTGTACCTTTAAAATTAGGAATAATATTTTTCTTAATTTGCTTTAGATAATGTTTGTCCAGATTTGAAAACTAATGAAAGGTATTATTGACCAAATGTATCTTGATATAATTAAATTTGTGCTTATTAAATGTTTCAGATTCCTTTTTGACTTAGTGAAAGAATAAACACAAAACATTAAACACATAAAAGTATTTTCACTGAACATTTAAATATAGAGATATTTTAAATTTTTTTCTGAATTTACACTAAAAGCTATAATATTTATGAAACTTATAAAAATGAAAAATATAACATTTATGATGTTTCATGACCCTTAGTTTTTCTATCAAAAGTATGTTTTCATAGGTGAAACCTTATTGCATATAAAATATTTTCATGAGGTACACATTTAGGTGCAAAACTCTATTTAACAGTAATTTATATTCAGAATATAAGCCATAGCCATATTTATAAAACCTACTGAAATTAATTTTTTCTAATTGTTTAGTGACAAAACTTATAACCTTTAGATTACCTATTGAATTTGATTTTATTTTTAGTGCTTTCAATTATTTTCTTGATACTCAGATATTTGACAGAGAATTCTTATGTTACAGAGTTTCATCTTCCTTGTCGGGGGTATGAATCATTATTCCTTTCATTTTATGCACAGCATTTCCCATAGTCATTTGGGTAATAATGAACAATTTAAGCATTTCTGAATATAGAAAGTCAGCACCAGTGTGCTGGTCATTTGTTAGGAGTGAGGAAAATGATCTTATAATGCTAGTGATTATGTTAATCACTTCAAAGGGATGGACTTGACCGAAATTTAGAGAAAATGAAACAGGAGACACCAGTAATGTTGCTAAAACACACAAATAGCATACAAATAATTTAATTTTGCATTTGTGTAGCATTAGAAGCATGTTAAAGTTATCTAGGATATTTTTAATTTAAAATTTGACTTATATTATCTGTCTTTACCTTTACTTCATAAAATCATCTTTTTCAAATTTTTGATATCAATCTTACGTGTAATTTTGTTCTCCACTTCAAACCTTAAATAAATCATTGCCCTTAATATTACGTAGATGAGCCAGATACTTCTGTCTCTTAGAGAAAACACGAGCATCTCTAGGTCACCTCGCTTCCATAATAGCTTTGGGAAGCCCAAAGGCTGCATATAAATGAGCATATTTGAAATCCTGTGCAGACTGGTACATAATGTGTAGGTAATGACTCGCTGTAGTGAAGTGAATTTTCAATTCAGTCTGCCTAACAAACGAGAAAATGAACATAGCTAATTTAAACAATGTCTGGTAAAGGAAAAGAATCACTTATTGCTACCCTTCTTAAAATGAATAGTGCATGTTATTTAATTATTACCACCATTGCTCTGAATTAATTAAGCAACTACAGCCTTGGTTGATATTCTGAAATATAGACAGAGATTTGGGTACAGGCCAGAGGTTGACAATCTACTTAGTCTGCCAGGAAAATAAACATGTTTCAAGTGGGCTCGATGAGAAAAAGGCAATTGGTCTGAAAAGGGGAAAAAGAGAAAATATGGAAGACTCTCTATTGGTAACAGAATAGTGATTTTTGAACTTAATTATTTCCAATAAATTTTTGCCTGTTTTTGTCCCTAATTGTAGAAATATTTTGTAACACAACATAAATATTCCCTCCATTAAAAATCTACAGTTTCTTCCTGGGGAAAAAGAACATTGGGAAAGATATTTGCCTACAAATGATTCTTAGTGCAAGTATTTATTGAAAGCATATAATATCATCTTAGAAAATATGTCCTAATTCAATTAGGAATTTACCCCAATATTATTGCTTTGAATTTTAAACAAATGAAACAAACATTGTTCACTCATTCAGTGATAATCAATTGCTTATGTTAATTAGTGTGATTTAGTTATTCTACAATACATACATATATGACATACGAAACATTTTATATGCCATATACATATTATGGACTATATTATAAACATATATTTTTTCTGATAAAAAAACAGTGAATTACCATGTAGCAGAAACTATTAGCTGCTTACAAATTTCTCTCTTGTCTATTTTAAGTAAATTTCTTAGTTTTAGCTAAATGTGTATGCAAAAATAGGAGCTAAAGTAGCTTTTTGTAAGACCACGTGGCCATCAGCAGAAGTGACAGATGCTCCCTGGAATGTGGTAGCCTCCCTAGACACTCTCTGCCCTGTGCGGAAGATCCTCTAACACAACATCGCTCACCTCCAGCCAGTTTATCAGTGAGAAGTAAACCGCAATCTTATGAAAGCTTTTGCATTTTGGGATCTCTTAGTTACACCAGCTAAACCTCTTCATTAAATAATGCAGTCTCTCCTGACAGGTATAACACTAAAATTGAAATTGTGTTTTTAAAAATTTTATAGCCTTCATTTTTCTTCTGGGAAAATATTAGCACATATAAATTCCTACTGCTGCATGTATATCCTACTGGTAAATTATTTTTAGAATGGCGCTGAAAGCCAGCCATCCTAGTGTTATTGCAATAGCAATGTACTTCCAAACTGCCAGTGCCCAAAATGCACATCCTCTCTCCTAGTTGTGTGTGTGTGTGTGTGTGTGTGCGCATATGTGTGTGTAATCTTCTTTTCACTCTGACTGATTCTTTACAATCACAGCACCTCACTCATGAGAACTATCACTAGGAAGTTCATCCTCACAGGCAGTAAGTTTGATCGTGTTCATGCTTGAAATCTCTAATGGACTAAAGAAGACCATTAAAGTGCACTACCACTTAGTTTTGTTTTTTAATGAAAATACAGATAGTCTTTTTCTCTACAAGGACAAAGACATTTTTCCTTCTTATCTAATCATAAACATCTTTCAAAAATAGTAACCTTAGTTAGATTCCATAAATCTATTTTGTTTATCTCCCTTGTTCTCTTACCCTGTTTATATGTTTGTATCAATTACTACTCTCAATCCCCATGTTAAGCTGACCTGAACTATTTTAGGAAATGATGTTTTCATGATCATTTAATGTATACTCCTAAAAAGGGAAATCAGAACTCAAAGAATTTCCAAATATGTAAAATTTTGATTGTAGTAAAAAAAAAAATCTTCAAACAGAGAAATTCAAAGGCAAAGTGCATGAAGAAGAAAAAATGGTTTTTAAAAGAATTCATTTAATAATTTTAGATATGTAGAGCTGTAAAAATTGTTCAGTAATGGCAAATTTCTTCTTTTTATGTGTTCCTCCAACAAACAAGAATGATTACATAAGAAGAGCCAGAGTTAGTGTCTTCCATATAGGGAACCTCTTAATGACTAGTGATCAATAATCTTAAGAAGATCAGGGAAAGTTGTCTTGTACAGTTTCATTTCTATGCTAACAGTCTACCCTTCTCCCTGGATTACTTCCATAAGATTAAACAAAATCAAAAGTTCAACATGCACGTCCATTATCTTGTTCAGAAACAGATCCTTAGAAACAGATATCAGATTGTGGCACAAGTGCTGTTCACTCCAACACTATCATTTTTTCCTTTTCTCCTTTTAGCAATGAACACTGCCTCTTAGTATCCTTTTTTTTCATTAACAGGAATAAAACTCAGGACCTTGTGCTTGCCAGGCAGGTGCTGTGCCACTGAGGTTTATCTCCGGTCCTGCCTGCTAGTATTCTTGGCTGTCTTTTGTTCCTGTATGACTATTTCAACTAAAAGAAATGCATGCATCTTGCATCTTCCTTGGGTCCTATGAGTGCATTTCTAGTCAGTATTTCTGAGTATTTAACTGTTTCATTTCTTCTGCTATTTCTCTCTTTATCACCTTTAATAAGGTGTAGTGGCCAACTTGAAAATTCCATGCTTCACCAAAATCACACACATGTGCGTGCATTCTTGCACACTCACCCTCTACACGTTGACTTAACCTGCAGTGATTTAGGTCTTCATACCATCTAGGCCTCCAGAGTTCTCCCTCTTTTGAGTACTTCTCTGATTGCCTTCTTCTACCATGGCCAAAGGACCACATAGCCTCAGGAGAGGAGGAGGGTGAAGAGACATCTGTTACCTATTATATGATATCAGCTTCTACATTGAAGAAAATTCCAGGGGAAAACCAAACCAAACAACAAGTGGGCGATTTGCTTCTGTTTACTTTGTAAAAATCTTAAAAACCACTTTCTGCCTTGTGAGATGAGGTCATTGAGGGGTGGCTTTTTCCAGCCTCTAGAAGACGGAGACCAATAAAATGATTCGTCAACCCTAGACTAGGTCATAGCTGTGCAGCACTTGGGAAAAGATGGATGGGATTCCTGTGTGGACTTAGACTTATTGTCATAGTCGACAATGAACTTCCTCAACAACAGGTGCACCATTCTTATGCAGCCCCAAAAGATATGCTCCTACAATTATCAGCTTTTCCTTAGCATGCTAGCCATTAAATGCAAGAATTAATGTCTTGCAATCTAGGTCTGCCTTAGATGATTACCTGCTAATGACCAAATAATATATCCTCTGTTAGCCATGTAAACCAAAAGGATAACTAGATGATCAGACTCATCACAACCCTAAAGTCAATTGATTTCAAATATGAAACTTAATTTACTTGTAAAATAATGTCCATATAGTTTACATACTCGGCATTCCTACTGTTCATTACCAAGACATAAGACATGGAATTTGGTAACAGGTGAAAGATTTATCCTATCTGAAGAGAAAGTGCACAAAAGGAAAGAACAACTGAAATGGGGGAAAGGAGAAAAGGAAGACAGGAGGAGAGTATATATATATATATGTATATCTATGTATATACCTATATGCACAAGATAGATAACTATACTACCAATCTCTTTAAATTCATTAATAAGAATATTTTGTGCTTTCATTGTTTGATCATTTTTTATTCCTAAATCTTGTAATCTGAACAACTATGTTAAAGATAACAATATGCAATATATTACCTAGTGTTAATTTCCTACTTTTAAAAAAATTCTGTATCATTTCTATCCTTTTTGTTTTGCTTTGCTTTCAAAATAAAAGAAAAAAAAAAGACTTGGTGTTTGGAATTTTGGTCCGGAGTTCAGTCTTTGCGTCTCTCTATGGTTTGCAATGCATAAAATTTCAAACCAAATTTGGCTTTCTTCTCATTACTCAGTATGTTTCACTTCAACCAAAAAGTGTTTAGGGATTAAACATTTACTATCAACCAGTTTATTGCATCCAAATTTTGACAAAAAATGAAAAATATACTCCAAATCAACAAGTAGCTTTTTGATTTTCTGGTAGTTTTATTTAACATTGTGATTGCTTCCCATAGCTAAGTGATTCCCACAGACTGGTTTTTAAATGGAATTTGGAATTTGGGCAATTCATAATCACTTAGGAATTTCTGAGAACTACGGCAAGCATCACAGAGAGAAGCCTTAGCAATTCCTTAAGCATTTAAGTTTATTTATCATCCAAATAGGTATTTATAAAGCCGATTTCCTTATGGAATTGAGAAACAACTTTTTAATAACAGGAATATACTGGATCTGTGCACATCAGCAAAGTATGGAATCCTGAAAACAATTTATCAGCCACAAAAGATTCTGACCAATCATCTGAAAAGGGGAAGAAGCGCCATAGCTCCAAGAATTTTCTAATGAAGGATAAAAAGAAATGCATTGACTAGAAAATTCTTTATATTTCAGTACACTGGATAAAAATTAAGTACTTAAAAGTTTAGTTATTTTTCAAATTAAACTAGACTTGGACTCAGTACTGAAATATTTGAAATGGACCCACAAATCTTTGAAAGTATTTGGAGATATCTGGATATATTTTTCTCGTAGCAAAATATGGGTCAAAAAACTAATAATCTTTCCATTCTAAAATAGAAATATACTAATGCATAAATGTATTGCTTATAACACATCAGTCTTGAGGGTATTATTTTTCACATAATAGGAAATGACAGAAGTAGGCAACTATATTCTTCTGGTGTAAAATGGAATGGAATAGTCCTTTGCAATTACAATGCATAGACTATACTGGTCCTAGCGCAGGAAGCATAACAATTTGCATATTTTAATTTAGAGGTTAGGGACCCCTGTCAAAGTAACAGCTTGGACTGGGTCAGCAAGGAGAAATCGAGAAGAGAGAAATAATTGAAAAGGCAGTTCCCGACAAAATGAAATTTGTCTCGTTGTCACTTAAGGTTGTCTTCTTGTCTTTCTGCAGGAGCAAGGTCAGCTTAAGAATGAAGGGAGAGTAGAATATAGTAGATCGCTAAGGACCAAAGGATAATTTTTTAAAATAGCAGTGGCAATTGCAATATATATTTATGAAGCAAAGAGGAAAAGGATGCATATTCTTTCCAGTTAAGAGTCAGCAGGTGTCCTTTGAATCAAAATATTGCAGATGTGAATATGGCAGATCTAAAGTTTGTCCTCAAAGACAAGCAGGTTACAAAGGAGATGAAGTACTTAATGAAATAATTTTGTGTGATATATTGATATTGAAGGATGGAAGACAGAAAAAGATTTGCAACAAAATTAAGGTTCATCTCTCTTGAAACAGGTCTCTCATTTCTTTCATTGGGGACTGATACGAGGTTTTTCCACGAAGCATATCATGTTTTATTTCTTTCCAAATCTGTGCCAAAGTATAGATGCCAGGATGAAGTTCAACATCTGTAACCACAAGAAAATTTCACTGGATAATCCAGGGGAAAGTGGAGTTATGAAGTGTTTGTTTGGTTATGTTTTGGAAGGGTTTTAATCTCTTTAATATCATACGTTTTTAGTTAGAGTGTGTATTAGTGGGAAAAAAATCTAGGGCACAAGCAGGGAAGGAAGTTAGATCTGGTGAATATTAGTCATAGATAGAGGCAATGGAGGGTAACTAGAGCCACTACTAAGGCGTTAACACATCAGGCAGACTTCAACTTTGAGCAAGAATATACATTGTGACAAATATCTGGGTAAATTAAAAAGCCTTTGCTTGAGAAAATGAGGGTAAATATTAAACATGTCCTATTTCTGCTATGATGTCATCATTGACATAAAGACAAAAACACTTACAAAAATGGTATATTCACTTACTGGTGAGCTAATTTCTGTCGGAGCACATGTAAGGAAAATCTCAGTAAGGATGGCTCACAATATGCCAGTGGGGAGACACATCAAAGTTAGCAGTAGGTTTGCGAATATAACACCTCCAACCCCAGTTTGAAATCAACATAAATCATAAAGTTGATGCTCTAATTTGGATACGATTTGTTCTCCCAAAGCCTCATGAGTTAGAGGCAAGGTGATAAAAATCATAGAAAAGTGAATCTGTTAGGAAGTACTTAGGTCCCTGGGACTGTGACCTCAGAGGCTTCCTATTTGTCAGTGTGACCTCTCATTTCCACACAGGCTCTTCCCACGAGGCAGTGAGATTCTCATCAACACCTAGTGGTGGCCAGCGCTCCATGCTGTATCCTTGAGCTTTCAGAATTGTGAGTTAAGTACACTTCTTTCCTTTACAAAGTTAGCCTGTGGCAGGTACTTCCTTATCATAATGCAAAACTAATAAGGCAGATTACAATTCATTAGGCTTAGAGTACTAGCTGTCTACCTGTTCATCCTTGAACAACTTGATTAGTACTCAAATTTTAGCCCTTTCAACTTGAAATAGTACTTTGCTCTATCTACCTCAGTTTTTGTGAAATTATGCACATGCATATGTTATTTTAAAGTGAAAAGAGTATTGCAGATTTAGGTTTTCCTTATTGATTGGCAGAAATGAATGTACTTATGTGGTTTCTAGAGTCTTACAGATACGATTGGGTATTTTTTCCAGAGCTGAAACTCAAACATATATGTGTTTCCTCTTGGGCTTCAATCAGATAAACAATATTACTGTCTGCTCACCCACACTCACCTGCCTGGGGCGTCTTTCTAGGAAGAAGGAATGAAGTGACTGCTGCTCTACACATGCTTCCCACTCCTAAATTCTCTGTGATTATTTTCCTTTTGGAAAGCACTAAGAAAATATATTGCTAAACATATGTAATCAAGCATTCATGTGAAACGCATGTAGCTTCTGGTGAGCAGCTGTAAAGTGGCAATTTTGGTAAGAAAGTTTATAGAATATACTTGGCAGCGTTGAGCCTTTCCATTACGAAAAGGACCACACAACACTCGCTATGGAATAATATCACATTTTCTCCAAAGAGGTAACTAACACTTCCTCATTTCTCCTGGATGTTCTTCAAAGATTTTAAAGAATTTTTGCAGGTTACTTTACCTAAAGTTATTAAAGCTCACAAAATATCCATGAGCTAATAAAATGGAAACTATTAGTCTGCCAATCAAGCAGATACAGAAACACTGGTCTTAAGAAAGTATGACCTGTCTAAAGCCTCCTAACACAAAACCGATGGATCCAGAAATAGAGTGTAAGCTGCTGACTCCAGACATTCCAAAACACTTCCTCTGCACAGAATTATTATTGTTAATAGCCTCTACACATAAACTACCTCCTGCTCCTGGGGAATGGATGAGATCATGCTGAAAAGTCACCCATTCTTTCCATAAGAAACAATCACGGCCAGTGAGCTAGTTCTCAGGGTTCATGTGCCTTAGTGAACACCCCTCCCCCACAACCCTGCTAGAGGTCCAGATTTTCTGTTAAAGTTGTTGTTGAACTAAGCTGGACTCGATATTTGAATTTCAAGCTTTAGTCCACAATCTTCACCCTCTGCCCATGTTTGTACCTGCTTACTCTTCCTTCTACCAAAGAATGAAGAACTAGACAACGATAGAAAGGATTTTAGACAGCTTTTATAATTTAATTATTGTCACATCTGCAAAATTTGCTCGTTAGTGAGCATGTGCTATGGACATAATAAACAGTTTGAACTGTTAGAAGTCATTTGATTTTGATCATAGGAAAGATCTGATAATTTTAATTACCTCATCAGAATTAAACTTGATAAAAATGAATACTTTTAAAAAGAGGAAGCCTTGCAAATATGCAATTTACGTGCACTTTTCATGCCACAACGTGTACTTTTCTGTCAGTAGAAAATGGAAAGACAATAGTAGTAAACACTGGGAATTGGTTCTTCAAATGCCAGTTGCAGTTAGAGTCAAAGGCATTTCATCCATGTGTGTGCCTTACAAAGGATAGTGGCCAATCTGGTTTGTAGATAACACTGGCATCATCTTTCATAAACATGAATGGAGTTATTCTGTCTCCACCGTCAGCAATCAGCAGTGCCTGATTCATCCTCTACAATGTTTCCATTACAATGTGCATGAAAAAACAGAAAAGAGATGCAATTCCAGCAAGCATAAAAACCAAAAATGCTGGTCACAAATGTGTCAAGCAGAAATTGGAGCATCCACTAAAGAAGGCACGCTGGAGGTGGAGTGCTAAAGCTATGTAGGTTAACGACATGTGGAATTTTCATCCATCACCAGATGAAACATCTGTGAGGTCAAAATGGATGTGGGTAACAGTGTAGATTCAGAGGTTAGAATATTGATGTTGATGTTGCAGTTTTTCATAATACGGGAAACACATAGAACTTCTAAGTATACTGTTAAGGTGTCCGTTATGATAATATAATCAGGTCATGGCACAGTACCAGCAAGCCGACCAAGGTTGTTAAGATCACCACTTCCCATCTTTTAAGAATGGAAAAGGTGATTCTAAGAGTCTATGAATAACACTTACTAATACTAAAACACAATAATCCATTCTCAAGGAGGAATCACTTTTCAAATCAAATAAATATTATATGAAGTGGTTCTTCAACATGAAGCACAGACACTATACAATTGGAGAAGGAAGGGAAGACCAATTTCATTTTTCAAAAATTCCTTTCTTGGTATATTTAAAAAATTTATTTATTTATTATTTTTTAATTATTTTAAACAGGAAAAAACAATAAAAACCTTGAGACAGAATTTCAAAACAAGGTAATAGAAAATTAACAATGGTTAATGTATTATGTATTATTATTTTCAAAGTAGTTGCTCAGATTACAAGATATAGGCAAATGCAATAGATCAAACAATAAGCATAAACATTTTTTTCAACGAACTAAAAGAAATCAGTAATATAACCATTTTAGTTATTTCTTTTTTTAGTTCTTTCTTTTTGAGCAGCTTCTTCCCTTTCAGAATATATTTTCTGTATCTTGTTTACTTTTTCAGTTTCTTACACTAAGGAGATAATACGATGTTTACACATGTGAGTTTGATTTGTTTCACTTATGTTTTACTAAAGAAAAATTATAAATTATAATATTGATTTTATATTCTGAGTTTTTTAGGAAAGTAAAGCTCCCACAAACCTGCTAATAATGACGAGTTTACTTAAATAACAGACTGACATAAGAATGAGATTTAATGATATTAAATTACATTCCCAATAAAGGTTACATATCAAGTGGAGGTGTGAAAATATTTTAAAAGTAAAATTTGAGAAAAAGTTATGTTTGGAAAATATAATTGATGTGTTAGCTGTTGTTTTCTTTGCCAGATCTAAGAGTAAAGTTAGGAGTGGAGCATATTTGTTATCTGTTTTGTAAACAAAGATTTATTAGTACACTTACATTAATTTATGTACTGTCTGTCTATTTACATAGGAAGTTTGCTGACCCTTGACTTTAGAATATACATATTATAACCAGTGGCATGGCACTAAAAGTGAGTTACTTGAGTTCATAAATCTGAAATTAACACATTGACTTCTTTTATTAAACAAGTGATAATGTCAGAAACAAATTGTTTCCAATACAATTTATATTGGTTTGATGAAAAATAATTAGTCAGAATCAGGAATTATTGGCATGATAGTTGAATATATCAGAAAAAGTCTTAATTTCTTGTCTGTCCTAAGGAAATGTTGTAGTATGCAAAGATTACAGTGCTTGTGATGCTATGTTTATATTCATAATAAAGTAGAATTCTGAAAATTTATTTGACCATATCTTAAAACTTCTGCTTTTCTCTTTGTAGGAAATCATTGTATTGTGTGGACTGTGCATTAATACCATGCAAAATAGATTTCAGCAAAATTCTAGGAATACAAATGATCATTTTAAAATTATTGAGGGGCCTGTTTATCAAAAGGACAAACTGATAAGGCTTACATATCAGATAATTGTATATAGATCGACTCCAGGTTTCTTTTGAGTAGTGTTAACTTGGCACATTTGTTTCATCATTTTTAAAAAATTGTTTTCTCCTTCTTTTGTTCTATCTTTTTTTTAATTGCACAGAGTAGGGCCATGCATGTGCCAAGCAAGGAACATCCCAGTAGTGAACTACATCTTCAGCCTCATTTATTTCTTTGCTTTACAGTGGGTTCCTTTTAGAAGGCATATGAATACCTGTGTAATTATCATTTGTAATGTGTTTTTGTGCTTTTGAAGTTTTATATTTGAACAGTCTCTTGATTTTTGTTTTTGAAAGACATTTTCAACATAGAAATAGCTTTAGGTTTACAGTTTTTGAGTTTGTAACATATGTGAGGAGGAATCTGCTATCACACTTATCTTTCTTGTGATGTACGGAATATGTACTTCCTGCATCTCGTGTCCTTAAGGATTTCTACTTTATCTTTGTTAAAATTTCCACTGTATCTTTCCCAGGCCATCTTGGAAGCGTTTCTATAGGAGGATGCAAGTACCTATACTTTCTGCATCTTGGAGTCTCCCCTGGGGCTTCCGTTTGTTGTTCTAGAAGGCCTTTTAGAAGCGTTCTCCCGCAGTGACCATACTGGAAAGTGAACTGTAAGGCTGACTTGAGGAAACCAAGTCAGCAGTACAAATCTAACATCCCATCCAGGACTGGAACCCTCAGTCTGTTTAGTTAACTTTACATGTAATTTACTTTTGTTTCATTTGATCTGCATATATGTTGAATGTTTGTAATCTGAAAGTTAAAACCTCAAATACTCTAAAATTTGAAACTTTGGTAAGAAACCACGTGATTCTACAGGTGGAGAATTCCACACCTGACCACTTATGGCATCAGTCAACATGCAGGTGCACGAAAAATAATTTGTGAAGTTACCTTGGGCTAGGTATACGGTCCAAATAAAATATAAGTGGACGCCATGCTTAGTCTTGACTTTCACCCCTAAGATGTCTCACAATATATATGACTCTGTTTCAAAACTGAGCAAATCTGAAATCCTAAGTACTTACGATTTCTTTTTTTTTTTTTAGTACTTACGATTTCAAGCATTTCAGTTAGGCACATTTAGCCTACAGAACAAAACGTTTCTCCCCACATGAACCTATCTGCACAGGCTTCTGCCCAACACCTCTTATATTCACCAGTGTATGTACAACATATTATGCCTTTAAGAACTCTGTGCCTAAAAGTAATAATCATTAAAAAAAACTATACCAGTTTTAGATTTGTGAAATAGAACTTGTGTTGAAATGGCTTCTGGTTCCTGGATCTCTAAGGTACCATACTGCTCTCTTGCTGGCATAACAGCAGACTACACTGTGAAAGAAGTTGAATTGCATTTTTTTCTTCCTCTACCTTCAATGGAGAGGCATTTTCACAATTAGGCATCAAAATGCATAAACATCATAAAAAATTAAGATGCAGAAATTACTACTTGCATGAAGTCTGTACAATTTTAATTCTAAACATTTCTAAAAACTCTCCTAAGATGGCATAGCTATAGTTTTTTTGTGTGTGAAAGGAGGTGGAATGGATGATTTGAATTACAAAAAAGCTTTGATAACCCCCCACACATCAATTTACCTGTGAACAAAAAGATTCATACTGAGAAAATGGGACTGGGGACTATTTGATAAATTACTACAGACTACTTCAATATTCCATTAGCAAAATAATGGCTCGTTATGGAAACTCAGAAGAATGTAGTGTAATTGCAATAGTACTATCTTCCCTTGGGAGTTGGGAGGAATGCAAATGTTAAAAATGATAGCTATTTAACCAATGTTAGGGAAAAAAATGCCTCAAAACAAACTGAGAGGTTATATGATTTTTGGAATTCAGTGAAATACTTGTAGTTTCCACCATTCTACCAAGTGAAGACTATTCACTTTCCGGACCCATATCCACATATTTTTGCATGTTCCATGTACCAAGGATGAGGGAATTGCCCTAGCCTCTGCTAAAAGTTGCTGTAAACTATTCCTGAAACTGTCAAAAAATGGTATCATGCCTATCCTTGCAGCAGCAGATGAGAACATTTTACGAAACTGAATATTACCTATAGGTGCTAAAGTAGGTCAGACTATGGGTGTAGTGGAAGGGAGGGATGCATTGGAGGAGGAGAGAGAAAAGAAGAAAAACAGAAAAATAAAAAATAAAAAGAAACCTAGTATCTAACTTGTATAAGATGACTTGTATCACAGGGCTGGAGTAACAAAACTGGCCAAGTTCAACAATCTGTAACGAGTGCCCTGTTCATGCTACCAGACCAAAATGGGATAGAGGAGTGAAAAAATAGAACTAATTCATTTTTTAACACCTTAGCTTCATTTTTCAGGCATGAGATGTCATTTGTGGAATTCAGTAAGCCAGCTGAGTAGTAAAAACTCAAAAGGGCTTATCACACCATTTAATCTCCTAATACTAAAAAATTGCTTTAAGAAACTAAAATGTATAATTATTTAATCTATCCAGGAGAACACAAATTAAAAAACAAAAAAGGCTGGATTCAACATGTGATTTTTGCTCTCTTTGTAAAGTTTGTCATATTTTGCCTGATTTTAGAAATTTGCAAAATGTCCCCAGTCAGTGAGTAGGAGATATTTACAACTGAACCACATCGCCATGTTTAATGTCACTGAGCTAAACGTGAAGTTTGTCATGACCCTGAACTTCAGCATCTGTGGTACGAATTTGTCCAGTCTTCATCCTTTTGTGAAGATGGTCAGAGGCAAAATCAACTTACAGATTAATTAAGGACAGACACCCACATATTCAAAACTACAGCATATGATAGTTTGTGCTCCTGGGCATGATTGTATGATTCACATATCCAGATAGAATAAACATAGATCCTCACCCAATTTATTCATTCCCATATATCATATCTAAAGCATGGGGAAAAGACACTCAAGTATTATTACAATAAGGTCATCTATCTGTATTTTTTCAATACTTAGCCACCTTCCATTATTCGCTGGCAATCAATATTATGAAAACTACAAACTCATGACTAAATTTTAGAAGTATATATTTAGAGATAAATGCTTCAGCTTTCTAAGTAATAATTCATTCAATTAAAATGCACTTCTAGTTGTTCAACCCATATAGGAAATGTGATGAGAAATGGGAAAAGAACTATAATTAGATAAGATTTCTTTTAATAATCTCTCAGCAATCATCTATAATATTATCTAAAGATTCAATATGCAACTTTTTAACAGTAGCCATTTTCGAAGAACTTATATTTTTCTTAACTTTGGTTAAGAAATTATTCTAGAAGAATGAGTCTCCCGATCTGAGCTCTAACGTGTGAACTATCCTTGTTTCTCCAGTTGAAAGCAATTACAAAACCTGAGCGTGATTATGGGTCAGGTATGCGTGGAATCCAAAATAAATTAGTAGCAATAGGATTGGAGCCAAAGATTTCAGCGTCACCCAGCAATGATTAAGTTTCCTCTTTTTTTTCCTTATGGTATCCCATGTCTTATACCTCCAGGTTCAGAAACCTGAAAATGAGCACTATGGTAGAGACAGAAAAATCTGTAAGAGAAGCCTGGCTCGAGGAAGCAAGGACATGAAAAATCCACTTTACTCCAGAACTTGTTCGGTGCCAGTCCCTGTGTCAGTGCTGGTGAGTGTGTGCCACAGTGGGCTGTTGGTGTCACTGAAATCTCTAAAAGGTTAACCATCACTACCCTTCGGTTATCCCATGGCAGCCACAGCAGCTACAGCTATGGAAACCCACAGGAGACAAACTAAATGAGAGAAGCCTTTCACAGTGTTCCCAGCTACTGCAATTTCAGGAATGGGGGAGAACCTTATGTCTTGCTTTCTCCATTGTTTGGTTGCTTGGCCTAGGGCATAGGCAGAATTGGTTGGGAGTCCACTAAATTTGAGAAGTCTGCAGTCATGATTCCTTCAAACATTTTTTTCACTCATACATTCATATCTTCTTTCCTTATGAAGCTCTGCTGATACCCAAATGTTTCGGTATTGCCCTACAGGTTCCTGATGTTGTTCATTATTTATTTTATTTATGTGGTTTTTTTTTTTCAGTGATACAGGTTGAGTAAGATCTACCCACTGAACTTCATAGTTACTGACTCTGTCTTCATCATTCGCTTATTAATACCATCCTCTGAGTTGTATTCTTCAGTTCTAAAATTTCCATTTAGTGCTTCTTTTGAATTATTTTTATCTTCTCATTTATTTCAAAAGCATTTCTGCTATCTTTTCTTGTTGGAGAGATTTTATAACTACTCTAAAACTTCTATCAAATTACCCTAACCTCTATATCACCTCAGCAGTATCTTCTCCTATGAAAGCTGATAGGTTCTGTGAATACTGAGCCTCTTGAAGCTATAGGGAGGCATTTTCAGTATTAAGTTGAACCTATGAGTCTTGTCAAAATCCTACAGAAAATATTGACATTTTGCTTTATTGCTAACTAAGCTAATTGAGTTCAGGTTACCAGTTGTGACCAGATTTCTTAGGTAAAATTCACATTCAGAACCTATATGTCTTACACATGCTTCATAAAGCCAGTCTGGCATTTGAGTATGGCTGTTTCCCTTAGTTCAGTTTTCAATGTCTCTATATGCTATTTTGGTTCAGATCCATTCATCTGCTGCTCAAGGGAGTGCAGAAATTGCAAGGCAAATGAACCAAGAATTTTCTCAGGCTCTTGCCAGCTTAAACCCCCCTTCCCTTCTACTTTCTGATTCTTTCAGGTTCCTTCCCCACCCCCCAGTGATTTGGCCAGAAATCTGAAGCATAATGTAACTTGTTTCTTCACACCTTCCTTGACTGCACCCACATCAAAGGGAGGCAGGTAGCATGAAAGAATGGTAGAGAAACAGCATTACTGATGTCTAGGGTTAGTTGGGCTGAGCTACTAAATGATGGAGAGAAGGAAAAAAAACTAAAGAAAACAGATTTGTACACTTTCTGCACATTAGGAGACACTTTGAGGACTCCTTGAAACAGCATTGGAATAATCCTGCATTTCTCATGTAGCAGTACTTCTGTTTGAGGCTGGTTTTTATTTTTCCTGACAGTAGATTTCCAGAGTGGTGAATTGTCAGTTTGGTGGCACTTTGAATCTTGGTCTTTTTATTCCAGTCCACTTAATACTATTTTCATTTTGGAGTCCTCATATAGTTACTGCCTGTACATTTCTTCTAGGTAGACTCTTTTATAGCCACATTCAGTGAGAGAAATGGAGCTTCATTCATCTTAGTAATAGATAAATCAATACATCTCTTTCCTTATTTGTGAAACCTTAGGTGATAAATTATAAATATATACATTGTTAATATTTTATTTTGGCAGCCCCATTAACTGTCTAGGTTAAAATTTCTTAACTTAAAAGCTAGTTTCAAGATTCCTTAGTATACAATAGTAAAGCCCTAATTGGATGGTTTAAGAAATTGTATTAAGCAAATATGATCAATGAATGACCAGTTGTATTTTTTTCATCTGGCTGTGGAGATAAGGTTAGAGATGCATGATGAGGTTTATTATTTTGAATGACTCTGTTTTAAGGGACATTGCTACCTGAATCACCCATCCTCTACATGCCTAAATCCCATTGATAGTGTCTGCGCTAAGTGAAATCATTCTTGGATGAATCTAGAATACTGATCAGTGTGCTCACTTTGGCAGCACGTATACTAGACTACTGCTCGCTGAGGTAGTCTGTGCTGATTGCTTTGAAATTCTCCTTTAAATTAAGGTCAAATCCACTTTTTCTGCATTTCCAATTCATTTTTTCTTTTCCTCATTTCTTTAAGTCTTAAAGAAAGGGCATTATAAAACTTATTTCTTTTTCCAAACAGGAAAATCTTTTAAATGTTGGAAGACAGTTTAGTTTTCACCACATAAGTATTCCTGGTTTCTCTGAAAGGATTTCCCAGATTAATCTAGGGCCATGTTTTGCTGGGTGGTCTGCAGGCCACCTGTTGCAGAATATTCTGAGATTCCTATTGAAAAAATGCCGACCTTTAGGTTTTACTTCAAAGGTACCAAATGAGAATGTCAGAGCGAAGAGTTTTTGCACTGTGCTATTGGACTTGGGCCTTAGCTGGGCTTGGTGTCAACCTTCCCTGTGCTCCTTTTAAGTAAGTTTTCTGCATTCCTCAAGCAAATACCAGTGCAGAACTCAAACTTATAATCTCAAAAATACATTTAAAAATGCTTCCAGAAATTGGCAAGGACACATGCCTTGAGATTCCTGTATTCTCTGATGGTTAATTCAATTTATAGCAAGTACTAGAGCAAGCTCCAGCATCCCTGAGAGTCTAAGACACTGAAGTTACAAGTGGATGGGGCCATTTCTGGGTCAAAAAGACTAATTAGGGAGGAGGCAGGCTGGAGATAGAGTCACGGAAAAGTGATTTTTGTTTTTCATGCTGCTGTTGGTACATGCCACATGGGCTCACTCTAAAATATTAGGGACCATTCCTCCCTCAAAAAGGGAGGTTCAGGAAAATTTTAGCACAAATTCTTCCTTTGTGAGCTGATGGAAATAATTTTGTGCAAGTTTTGATCCTCAACCTTAAAGAAGTGGCAGGTCTCTAAGGAGTTTGCAGTCCAGTTTTCCACTTGATTTAACTGAGAATTTTTTAAAGAGAAGAATATATTTATTGGGGGAAATAAAGTTTCTGTCTGAGAAACAGTGACAGAAAGGGTCCTGAGTAGGTCCCTTAATTGAGAATTAAAGAAACAACAAAATGCATGATAGGGCTCTATGTCTCAATACTCAGTTTAGAAGGTCTGGAAGGAGGCCCAGTCATTCTCTCCTAGAAAGGTGTAGAGATTATTTGAATATGCATCTAGGCTTAAAACCCACCCCTTAAATAATTAATATGAACTTCGTTTTTGATATTTACTGTCAAAGCGACGTGGGCACTTGCCACTAATTAATAACAGACTCGTAAAAAAAAAACCCTAACAACCATTGGAGTATATAACTCTCCTAATCCACTGCCTCTGGAGAAAGAAAGAAAGAAAGAAAGAAAGAAAGAAAGAAAGAAAGAAAGAAAGAAAGAAAGAAAGAAAGAAGAAAGAAAGAGATATTTCAGTTTGAATTTGTAGAGAAGAAAAGGACATGTTTGAATTAATGAGGGGGGCTCTTTGCAGCAAGCAATGAATAAATAAAAGGAAATAATTACAGAGAGTAAAATCTTTCACTTTGTCTCAAAATCAGTAGGGTAAAATGAAAATCTGTCAGTTACTTTTTAAAAATAATTTTGTTTCAGTAACCTGTTAAATGTAGGGGTTCTCCACATCTATTATTCAGGCCATGGGAGCTAAGAAATATAAAAGCAGTGAATGTTTTTGGAGATAAAAGCTAAAATGCAGCCAAGAACATTTCAAAGACAAGTAGTCATTATGCATTCTGCCCCTAGAAGCATATAGTAATTGGGGCAGTGGACCCAATCTCTTAGCTTGAAATATAACTAACATGTTTTTCTAATTTTTCACTTTCTGCATATTCATACATGGGGTTTTTTCCCTCTTCTGAAAACAATACACTCCAGCAAAACCACATTATAACTAGTCTTGACCTTGGGTGCATTTTTTTTCCCCCTGCAAGAGTCAACTTTCACAGCTGTTGTGAGCTGCTCCCTAAATCAAAGCAGAGGAAAGCTTTGTAGTTTCTGAAATTTTTCCTTCTCTCCAGAAAGTAACAAGAAGTCTTGGAAGGATTGAGCCACTGCCAGGCAGTGACAGATCTTGCCAGCACTGCCTCCCCTTTCATATCTCAGGGACTCCGTTGATTGAAGGCAGCCACCTGTTCCTAGGCCACCCTTTCCCTTGTAATCAAGAAATCCCCCCACATAGGGGGAAAGAACCTCCTTGTTGACTCTGGAGAATTTGAGGTGCAACCAAACATGAATTAACTTCAGCTGAAAATAATACCAAGCGCACAGCAGAGGCACGGGGTGGGGGGGCAGGTTTCATTTTAGTCTCCTCTTGGTATTAGCATATCTTTATTGCTCTATGAGTTACTGCTTCATTTTATATACAGAAAAGACTAACCACATCCCACATTTGGCATTTCAGCATTTTCTTGTTATGAAAATCTTCTCAAGCAAGATATCCTACTAGCAGTAGTAGTGACTTGTACAAAGGGTCTCTGTGAGTTAGCAGTTGGAATGAGCTGGGCATGGGCTATTAGAGGTTTCAGACTGGGAATTGTAATCTGTATTCAGCAAAAGTCGGGGAGACAGGGAAGGGACTAGAAAAGAAAAAGCAAGAAGGAAAGGAAGGGAAAGGAAAGGAATGGAGAGGAGAGGAGAGGAGAGAAGAGGAGAAGAGAGCAGTTAAGATGCATTCATAGACCATGAAGTGTCCAGAAGATGTCCTCAGTAGCCAATAGCATCTGTATTGAGAATGATTTCCCAACTGGACATTTCATCTCAAAGGCAGTTGTTGTACTATTTCCAAAGTCTGATTCTCTAGCCTCCAGCAGATTCTATGAGCCACATTTAACTTCCCTGGAAATGTTTCCTTACTGATAGCCATCAAACTCATGTTCTATTGCTTGCAACCAAAGATCCTACTTGGTGCCTATGAGATGCAAATGTAAAGGTCCCTAAAATAGGAGGTGTGAATTTTAAGCTTTTGAGCCAATTTCTGTCATCAGGGCAATAAACTTAAAATTGGAGATAAATATGAGAAAATTAAACTATGGAATACTGTAAAGGCCATTAAATCTGAGAGTGAATACATTTCCCATAGTTCCTTAAAATTAAAAGAACACTTATTTTTCTAAATAAGGCAGACACAATACTGCTTTAAAACAGGGCTTTGTCTTGCAACCTCCTTACATAATGTGTGTTAGAGCAATTAAGTTTTATGTAATAAATATTGCCATTTCTTTGTGTTTTAGTATTGGATTGGAAGACTTATCTTCTGAGTTGAATCTGGGTCATGTATTCTCTACTCTTGAGGGGTCCATGGAAAGAAGCAATAGCTGCTCTATCTTTGGAATGCCCAGACTCCTTTATCAATCACTTAGGTGACCTAGTTACAAAGGATTTCTTTCTGGGACACCTAGACTTTGAGGAACCCCAAAGGGAAGAAAATAAAAGCATCTAAGCAAGCTTTTTTGTTGTGCGAGGGCTGGAGCAAGTGAATACAGGAGTCTTAAGCAGTTGTCTGGTGAGACAGAGCTAGTTAAATAAGACGAGCTGGAGGAGCCCCTGAGAATAAAACCATTCTCTCTATAGTTTGCCTTTGTAAAGGATAAAGGTAGGGTTGAGTGAACCCAGAGCTTTTTCCTGTCTGGAGGGAATTAGAACAAAGATTTCCTTTAAAGACAAATGCTCAGTACTGTCTGGTGACAGAGGAATCTCTCGAAAGACTCGGTTGTGATAAGGCCCCAGTAGATTCTCAGTGGAAGCACAGAGTAACTTCTCTGAACTTTTCTCCACTTGTCCTTTTGTTTCCCTGACACCTAATTTCCTCTTCCTGGCTTTGTTCCCCTGTTCTAATCCCATGTGCCCATTTCCCTAGGAATGATCATGTGAAAAAAATTCAAGCTCAGCTTCTGAAAGAAACATTAGTACAAGTAGTTGAACAACCACTTGAAAAGTGAGGGCCCCTGTGTTGACATGGTCAGAAGAACTAATTTTCTTAATTAATGTTAGACTTTCTACTTGACCACAACCTTCTAAATTCAGTTTGTGAGATACTAACTTGTAGGAACTCCTCAACCAGTAAATAATACTTATACCAGTGAAACCATGTATTGCTCAAATAAAAGGTCAACGTTGTGAAAATTTTGCTGTCCACTCCAAGGGAACTACTCCCCTCACTTCTGTGAACTCTGTCCACTGGCTGCAGTTCTCCAAGGTGACATTCGTGGCACACATTTCCCTATGCATCCTAAGTGACCTTGCTCACTTCCTGTTATGAATGTTATTTTTGAAATGAAATTCAACTCCTTCAAATTAAATTTTGATCACCTTATCTTTTCTCCCAGTACTGTTCTCTACAATATACTACACCCACATGGTGGGTTGCTAAGTCTAAATGGAAAACCTGTGAAACAAATGTTTGATTAAGGTAGCCGATTCCATAAAACTGGTGGCTGTGTAGTCCTCGCTTTCAGCACTTTGATTCTATGCTCTTGCCAGGATTCCTATTTCTTCGTGTAAAAGTCTCTCAGATGTCTAGAACTAAGGATGTGCCAACTGAGGACCGTTTTCCCAGTATGGACTCCAGCGCTGCCTTCCACGGCTGTGTCACTGTGAATCCCTCTGATTTAAGAGAACTCCTGCAAGGGGCAGTCTGTGCATTGTCATTACTTACATATGCCCTGCTCTGTCATAAAAATATAGTATTGTGTCCTTCCACCACGGACATCTTTGCTTCCTCTGCCCAGCTGTGCTCTCCAGGCCCAGGGAACCTCTATTCTACCAGCAAATTATAGGTCTACTTTTTTGGAGTCCCTGTGGGAATAAGACTGTGGTTCATGTCATTGTGTGCTTGGTTTATTTCTTTGAACATAATTTGTCATAAGTTTCATCCATGTGGACAAACACAAGAGGATTTCATATCTTACTTTTGTATCTAACTAAATGAAAGTGAGGTATGGCTGCACATCCCTGCAATCCCAGCACTTGGGAAGGCTGATGCAGGAGGATTTCAAGTTCCAGACTAGCCTAGGCTCCTTAACGACTTCTCAAAATAAAAAAAAAAATGAAATACAGGGCATAGGCCAGGGATATAGATCAGTGTGAGAGCACTGGGTTTAATTCCCAGCAGAGGAAAAAAAAAAAGCTAAACAAACGAAAATAAACAAAACCAAAAATGAAAAGTTAGTGTTTAATAAATAACCTCTTTAAACAGATTATCTGGGAGAACCCAGATAATGTGTAGAATTTAATGAACTGTTTGACTGTCTGATGTACTTTATCAAAGTTTAAAATACTGCACTTTCCTTGCAGAAATCAAAGCCATGTTCCAGGTGGAGGAATAAAGAAGCTGAAGTCCGGCCAACCAAGTTCAGCTTCCGTTTTGGAGCTGCAGTTGCTGTCAGCTCTTCTGGGGAGAAGAGGTTCTATTTCTCCCATCACTCCTGTCCCTCGGTCCAAGGTCCTGTTGCTTCCCTTAATTGCTTCTGGTTTATTTGTTAGTACTTGACAGTCTATTAAGGCACAGAGAAACTGTGGTGATTTATCATTAAACATCAACTGTAATTACATTTCCACACACGTAGGTGCTTGTCAGCCTCACAACTCAGCTCAATATTGCATAAGCTAATATTAGTAGGATATTAACAACTATTAGATGTTAGGCAGAGCAATCTGTTCTTTCATTAAGCGATAAGTAACAGTCAGGGATGCGCTACTGAGGGTATTGACAAGCACACAAAACCTAGGGCACAGGAGATGCCACGATAAAGCTGACCACTGCTCAACTGTCCTGTTACAGAGATAGCCTTTCCATCTACCCCACAGCCTGGCCATGAAGAGGCCTTGAATTCTAGATTGAGGGAGAAACATTTGAATATTTCAGACACTGAAAAACTCAAAGAGCCTCATAACAATGTCCCTCGTGGGAACAAATCGTGAGGTGAGAGGAAGCTATCTGTCACAGTGGAGTCAGCTTCTCTCTCTCTCTCTCTCTCTCTCTCTCTCTCTCTCTCTCTCTTTCTCTCCTCTCTCTCTCATCGTGTTTCTCAGTCCACACACAGGTCCAGCCCCAGTGAGGCCCAGTCTGGGCCATGTGAGGTCCTGGCTACATCAGGGTGATGACAATTCTGGCCAGTGCTTCTTTAGATTCACAAGATGGGATTGGAAGAAGTGGTTGACGGTGGAATAACAGAAATTCCCTTAAATTCTTATAAACAAATCCAAGAAGAAGAAGAGTGGTGAACTGTTTTAGTTTCTTCTCTTTTTTTTCTAACAGTACTAGAGAGTGAACTGAGCCAAAGTCCCAATCATTCCCAACATTTTCATGTTAAAGCAAGACAAAGCTCACTCATTAAGTTGCTCAGGCTGCCCTCAAACTTGCCTTCCTTTACCTCAGCTTTCCACAGTGCTGGGATTGTGACACCCCACCCAGCTGAGTTTCTGAATTAACATTTTCTTGTGCGTTTTCAAATTAATTGTATTATCACCTATATGGTGGCCCATGGACAATAACAGACCTGCAAAAATTTGTAAGTCCAATATAATGAGGCTCAAAAGAAAGTGCTTAAAAATGTCTGGAAATAAACAAAACAAAAGAAATCCAGGAGAAATTGTAAGTTATGTGAAGTGCATAATTTTATGGGAGGATTTGAAGGTGAAAAAGCCAGGTGTGTGTCTCCTTATCCCATCTGTTTTCTTGCCAGCTTCCTTTGAGAATGAATAATTGACAAATTACTCATCTCCCAGATTAGTTCTCCTGGTCACTTGCTGCAGCTATCACTAGTTTTCTAAGTTTATCAAATAGTGAAAGATGAAGATATAGGCCCTCAGCAGACTCCCACACCCCTACTACGCACCCTGCACCTTTTCAAAGGAGAGTTGCCTTTTTCCCTACGACACGTTTCATGTTTTGCTTTTCATGCCAGTGTGTTGTGATGCAATTTTGAAAAAGCAAGTTATTGCTGAACTGATTCTCAGTAACCCTTTCTAAAGCAAGGAGGAGAGATAAACTTTACCTGGAGGAAAGTTCCCCTTTGTTGACTCATGCCTTGCTCTTCTCAGGTGTGTTTTGCTCATCCCGCTGCACATGGGAGCTACTTGGTGAGATTCCAGAACATGGTGTAGGCGCGGTCCACGATACAACCCCATGCTCTTTGCCCTAGCTTCCCTCTTACCTTGTGAGAGGAGCAGAGCTCCCCTGACACTTGGGGATGGCGAATCCTCTTAGTCTATCACAATTGCTTCTGTATGTTGGGTTTCTTGTTATTTTGGACTCAGAATCTTGCTGCGGGTGAAAGGAGAATTTAAAGACATACAAAGGTCTCTTTTGTCATCTTAGGTAAGCCTTACCAGTCATATATGTTATAGTCATTTATTAAAAATTATGAACAATTGATTGATTTTAATAATTGGTACTTGAACTTCTGACTTGTCACCGTCTTG
>PVJX010005960.1:0-81329 GCA_004027295.1 Dolichotis patagonum | reverse complement strand
CTCCTTTAGTTGATGGTGGGCATATCACTCCTCTTAATACAGACAGCCTGTTCTGCCTTGGACAATTTTAAGGTCTTCCTACCTATAGCTCCCTCACTGGAACAATAGAAAATAAATTTCTTTCTCTTTCATAGAAGACAATTGTTCTTCTTCCAGCCCAACTCAGGAAGCAATTCCAAAAGTCATTCAAGAACTACTTACTGAGGGCCCCTCATGTAGGAAGCACTTTCTTAGGCCCTGGAGTTAGAATTGAGAACCCTACAGCCATGCCTTGGCTTTGGAGATTTTATTCCAGTGGGAACATGATTGAGAATATAAAAAATATAAAACAGGTATCTATTCCAGACCTGAGAGCTAGGGAAGCCACTCCAGAAGAAGTACCACAGGAGCTGAGCTGAGAAAGTTGAGTTAGGATGGTGTTTTAGGCAAGTAAAGAGCAGGCACACAGAGCCTATAGGGAGAGATACAATCAGTGGTACCAACCAGATGGTGAGCAGCATGGGTCTTGCTCATACACAACCCAGAAAAGCTCTTTCTCCCCTTTTTATTGAGACAAAGTATTTGTACATTTTTAAGGTGCACCAAAACACAGAGAGGAGAAATCAGTTCTATAGCAGAGTAAGATAACTACTGCTTACAACCATCTCTGACGTATTTCAAAATAACTAGAAGAGAATGAAATTCCCAGAACATAAAAATGATTAATGTTTGACATTATAACTTTTGTTAGTCATTCTCCTGCTAATTAAAGAAACACTGAAATGTCCTAGGACTAAGGAACCATAGACATTATGGGAGTTTTCTAAAGATTCTATAGGTCCCTCTTTCCCAGAATGTGTGCAGATTCCTTGGTCTATATAGGTATGTACTAGGACAAGAGACTTCTATGTTTAAATATATTCCTGAAGCACAAAGTTAAATAAATAAGTACCTTCACTGTGGTGCTCTTGGGAACTTTGTCATCCTCTAAGGGACCCCATTATACATGGGGTTCCACAAAATCATGCTACATGAAGAAACTAATGGGACTTAGTTTCCCTGGAACCTTCTTTGGGAAATTCAGCTGTACACAAAACATATATTTTTACAGATAGAGAAATCAGGACATAGAAAAGAAAAATAGTTTACCTCAAAATCACACAGAGAAAAAAACATAAAACATATAGATCATTGCATGTATCAATATAATTTACTATCTAATGGTCATTAGTACAATGTCACTATAATGTATTTTTCACTCTGCACTGGAAACTATAGTATGCCAGTTCCCTTGTAGCATATTATGTCATGCTCACCTCTTCCCTGAGAAGTTCTAGTTTGGCTGCAAATAATTTGATTAATTGTTTGCACCTGGGTTTACATTTGTGTGCTGCCAAGGGTACCTTTTCTGAGGACCGGTCCATTTCCTTTGATGGCACTCAGGCTCTTTAGCCCATCAGATCCTTTTTTGATGGACCTATTTCTCCAGTGCCATTATAAGGCTGGTGACAAATGGGCCCTGCCTGGATCCAGGAGACTGTAAAAGCAGACCTAGTGGTAATGGAGTCTGATTCCTCAGCTAATAGAGAAGCACCCGTCTTCTATGTGAACCTTGCCAGGAATGGAGAGCCCACCACCTCAACCCTTCCTAGGGCTAGATAGTTTCTGAAGGGAATGAATCTACAGGTGTTACATGGAAGCCCAGCCACAAACTAAGTATGGAGTTCTCTTCACCCTGGAGGAGCGTGGCTGTTCTGCAGAAATAGCCAGTCTCCAACACCACCACCTGTGCCCCTTACCCTCTTGCTGTATCATAGAGAAGACAACAGGAACCTACCACAAGAGTTCAGTGTTGGCAGTCAAAGTCATCATATTTGACTTGTCATCATATTTGACTTGAGTAGCAAAAGAGTTTCAAGATGATCCATCTGAAGAGAAGTAGCTATGAATTTGGCTTTGATTGCTCTTAATTTTCTTAATGAGAAAAATCTATAAAAAGCACCAGGGGGAAGAAATGTTTTTATTGTCTTTCTTTTTTTAATGCCAACAGGGGATGTAATCAAGAAAGAAGGGGGCTTTTTTGTGGGTGCTGGGGTCTACTTCCCACAGGAAGAGGCTGGCTGGTTCCCAGCTCCCCAGGAAGGAATTTGTGAGAAAATGAGGCAGCGGGGAACAATAAAATTTCCAGGGAAGGGTGTGTGTCTTCAGAAGGGAAACAGCAGCAGAGGGAACAGTGTGCCCCTGATTAAATCAAGATTTGTGTGTGGCTCAGGCCTGGGACCTTGGGACAGGCAGAAGAGGAGACAACTTTGAAGAGGGAATCTTCCCTGGGAAAACATGGGAAGCTTATGGGCACCACAAATTTGCAGTGTGGCTTATTCTTAACCTAATCATCACACTCTCAGAGGTGGCAATAGCTGTGGCAAAGGAAGGGCAAAGAGATGTGTCCCTCCATTTGTCTGTCTGTCAACAGCTGGGATGGCCAAGTCCTCTGGGGCCCTGACTTGTGGGTACAGTTGTTTGCTTCTCTAGTGCCTGTGGGTTCTCACCTCCTGGCTGCCCTCAGGTCCTAACCCAGAACAAGGTCGTGCCCCTAAGTTAGCTGCCACAGGACAGGAGAAAGCTTCCAGCTTCCAGCTTCCAGGCCTGACAGCCTTTGCTGACCTAGTCCCAGGCCTGGCCTAAGGGTCATTTCAAGCCAAGGAAATCAAACTGCTGTCCAAATTTGTGGACTTGTAGTTAGTTAGAACTGAAAGACACTTCTAGAAAAATAACTTTGATCTCTAAACAGATGAGGAAACTGATGATCAGAGCCAGAGCCAGGCAGATAATCTGAATCTCACCCCAGCTCTTTTTCTTGGACTGACAACAGAGCAAGGCCAGGTGAGAACAAAGAGACCTGAGCTGCCTGCTCCCGTGTATCTCCACCCCATTCGAACACACAAAACTAAAGTTAGGGAAAAGGACATATCACCAGGACCTGACTCTGCTTCAGGTAGTTGGACCCACCCCACGTGACAGCAGAGCAGCAAGACACAGAAAACTAGTTAGCTGTTAACATCACTTGTAAGGTATGTTGTTGGCTCATAATATGTGGTTTTCACTAGATATTCCCTTTATGATATGATTTTCTAGTCAAGAGTCTTCAGAAGTTCCCCATTGCTTGGGCTATTAAGCCCTTGAGTCAGCCTGGACTTAATCAAAGAAAGAAAGCCTTCAGCATATTACAGAAATAAAATATTTAAAAGGGGAACTAAGATTTATACAAATATGAGAAGATAAAGGAAAGAAGATCTCTCCAGATGACTCCCACCTGAGGCTCAGAGAAATCCTCCCTAGAACGAGAGCTGGTGCCCTGGAACAGGGAGTTCTCCAGCCCTGAAACCAGCAAGCTAGTGGGAGGAAATCCGGGAGCCCACTGGGTCTGCTTTCTGAGTCTCTGGGAAGAATGACCATGTCATTTCCACCTTCCACCTTCAGGCGATGTGATCCACAACTCCTCAAGGAGGCACATTTTTTAAAGTGTAGTTCATCCTCAGCTGGGCTTGGTGATGCTGCGACTAAGGTGACAGTACGCAATTTGAAGCAGTGCTAATTCTCAGTCTGACTTTTGAAGCCAGTCACAGCTCAGTCCCTGCGGTCTGACAGTCTACCTTCATAGAAGTTTGGTGTTCATGCCGACTATTAAAGGGCATGCCACTGAAATTATCACAAGTTGTCACTGTGGTAAGTCAATTGTCCAAAAACGGGTCATCAAATCCTAATGGAGCACAACAAGGTACAAAGGCACCAAGATGGGGAACCCGCTGGCAGGGACTACAAGACACCGACTGGGCTCTGATTCAGAACAGTACAGGAATGGTAAGGTCATTACTGAGGCGCATTCACCAAGCTGAAATTCAGGTGCTGGCAGGGTTTCTGTAGATGATTGGTCCTCAACAGAAGCTATGCATTAGAATTTCCCAAGGAATTTCTTAAAAACACCAATGCTCAGACCCAAAGCACATAGTGAACCTTAATACAGTACAATAAAAAGCCATGTGCTGAGAGAGGAGTTAGGGGGAAAAGTAAGGTTGAACAAGAGGCTTGTGAAAAATGAAGATTGGGATGAATCTTAATAAGATGCTAGAGGAAATTGACCAAAGATGAGGTTAATGACTATGAGTTTGCAGAATACTAATGTTATGGTTATTTGATTTTTCCCAACATTGCTTAGCTGCCCAAGTGTAAAACTGGGCAAGTAGAATGTAAAAACGACTTTGGGTTTAGGTTTTGTCAGATAGATATGGCAGAAGGGTAGAAGGACAAGGGAATGAAGGGACTTCTGAGAAAATAATTTCAATATTCAACTGTGAGATCCTTATGGAAGAAGAATACTAGATCCTGGGACCCCGGGTGAGCATGCAGAACCAAGGGCATCTATGCAAGTATATGGAGAAGAGGCTCCGACCAGGTAGGAGATAGGATTGGGCTTGAGGTGGAAGAAGCAGGAGAGAGATTTTTCTAATGGAATGGTGCTGTGTGGTAAGTTGGGGTTCTAAAGTGGATTGGGGTACCTAGTGAAAAAGAATAAGAAAGTCTTAATCTATAAAGGTTAGATATTGATAGGTTCCCCTATGTGTGCACTAAAATTTTCTGAGACTGTGGAATGGAAAATTGTGATCTAATCCCAAGTCCTCTATATAAAAAAGGACAGATCTGAAAGTCTGCAGATGATAACTGTAGACATAGGTATAGAGTTTAGAGTGGATACTTTTAGATTGTTTGACGCTGGCCAATACTGCCTGGCCTTGTTCGTAACTCAGAAATCAACACTACTGGTCATGTTTGGAAAAAAAAATCAACAATGTCTATATAAATCCTTTTCACATATCAGTCCCTGTGTCAGGGGCTTAACAAGGTTCAAAAATAAACCAGTCATGGTCAAAAGAACATGTTATTTTTCTCAAAATATACTTTCTTTGGTGACTTTTTTTGTGTTTAACACAAAAAACACATTTACATCAGGCACATTTCATTACGAGTCAGCATATTATTTTTTATTTTATCTTAAAGAAAGACTTTGACAGAAGAAAGGGGAAGGAATAGTATTGTATGATGATCCAGTCTGTGATTCTTAATGAGAACAGTTTTATACTTCTTTATTGCACTAAAGGACAACAAAAAGACCAAGAATGCAAGCTTTCAAGAGAACACAATGTTTTGTATTTTATTTGTGTCATCTGACCTCTGGGATGTGAAATTCATGCAGATGGACATTCTAGTGGAGAGTGTCCTTTCTCAGTTTTAGGTGAAAATAGTGTTTGCAATATTCCAAAGTGAGGTGAGATGCCATGGAGTAGGATTTACAAAAGCCAAAATCCTAGCTATATGACTCTTGATTCTGACCCGTAACTAAGGTGAGAGTAAGCTGGAGTTCTGTAGAGGAGTCTGTAAGTTTTGAGTTATAGCTTCCTAAAAGAATTGGAAGACAGTTGTACTTATATCTCAAATGAAGGGAACTTCAAAGAGACAAATTATGAGCCTTAATATGTGTCTTCACAAATGAGGGAACCATGTCCAATAAATCTGTCAGTCCAGATAACATGACAGAGAGAGACAAGAGAGAGAAAAGGCACTACATTTGTGTAACCTCTCAGGTCAAAGAGGTGAGAGCAACAGACCACAAGTGAGAACCACCTAAGAGGACCCAGAGGAACAAAGAGATCCCAGCAGAAACAGACTGAAGGCAACATCAAGTGTGAGTGCTGAAGGAGGAGCTGATAACTAACTGGAAGGCAGCAGCACCATCAGGGCACTGCACATGGAAGACTGCCAGCAATGAAGGTAAGTGTGGGGTTCTCCCGGGAACGCAAGTGCCCTCACTCAATAGGGAACACTCAGGTCATAACCATGTGCTTTTATTCTTCTCTCCTCCTCATCATCATGCTTCAGCCCTGAACATACGCAAAGCAAGAGGGGACAGAAAAGTCCAGAAAAACAGTGTAGCCACCTATGTCCTTTCCCGTTTCTGCAGCCTCCCCCACTGAAGGAGACCCCAGAGGTGAGAGGGACTCAAATTGTAACTGTACATCTAGTTTCAAGATTTCACTCGTACACAAGGTCCATCCATTTAATTTATAAATTGAGACTATCAACTGTGTCAATTGTGACATGTGTTCTCTTGGCTGTAAGGGCAGTTTGATGACAACTATGTATGTCAATGTGAAATCGTATGTACTTAAAATATGTGAAACTTACTGTATGCCTGTTTTGTTACCAAAAAGCTGTTATAAAAAATTAGATGGTTTCTGAATTTACTCAAAATTTAACTTGTTCATTATAACACATGTTGAATTCCTCCCCTTCTTTTTTCCTTTTGCCTAAATCCTAAGTAGGCTTCTGCGATACTTCAGTGAACTGCAAGTAAGCATAACTATCCAAATAGTCCAATTATTCATGTAATACATTTTAAGTATTATTTAATGTCCTTAAGAGCAATGGGGATAAAATATTTAGGTGGTAAAGGTCTAGACACTCTTAACTTCCCTTTGCATCTCTTTTCACTATAAACTTCACTGTCCTAGAATTTAATCTTGATTAAGATATAAAATTTCTGTATGCAGATGTTGACATATACACATGCTCATGCACACACAAACACAACCCCTTTGTCTTTAATTTCTTTGAATATTATAGCCCTACTATTAGCTATACTGGTGAAATCTCAGATTTAACTAGAACTACAAACTCTGGAGAAAACAAGATAAATATTATTTACTGTCATTTTTTCTTAATCTAGCAACCAGGGATATGAGGTTATTTTCTTAAATGTTATTTCACTTGTCTATTGTTTCATAATGTTTCTATTGTATTTTCAATTTTTCTCATGAATAGCATTTTATCATTCCCTGTGAAACTTGGCTTACTTTCTGTAACATTCTAGACAGGCTACAAATATTTTGCATCCAAATTGCTTAATTGATAGAATCTATACCTCTTGGAATGTCAGAAGAAATTATCAGAAGCCACTTTCTATCCATCCTCTAATTTTTATTCCAGGATTTGAATTATAATGGTATAGAGAATGAAGTAAAATTGAGAGGTTAGTATACCATTTTGTAAGACTTCATCTACAAAATATCTCTGAACATTCTTTCCTTGGGATTGTCTTGTAACCAACAATAGTTTCATAATGTCATTGAAATCAGCCAATATCCTAAGAATTAGTAAAATAGACTTGTCTCTATCTTCATTCATTACATTACTCTGTTATCAAAGGGCAGATAGTTAAATGGGAAGAAAGAAGAAGGGTTGTGGTTGCAGTCTTTGCCTACAAATGACCAAGCTCTGCTCTGAATGGTCGTCACATTTCTGGAGTAAGATTCATTCATCCCTTCAGTACCTACTAAGCAGCTGTTCTGCCCATGGCACTTTTTTGGATGCAGTAAGGGTGACCGCAGATGGCTGGATGCCAGTGAGGGAAAGATACTGTTTCATACTTGATTCCCCTTGAATCAAATCTTGAGAAACTGAGGAGAGACATGCAGAAGTGAAATAGGTAAGAAGCCAGTGTAAGTTACTGAATTAGGTCTTAGATGATCAGTATAGTTCTATCCTGCTGCCATTATGACTGTTTAGAGATTGACGCCTGGATTCAATTTCCCCTTTCTGTAGCCCAAGCTGTTTGCCAACAGGGCAAGAGGTTTCCTATATATTGACTAAGGTTAAGTACAGACTTAAGTGGTGTTTATAGTCATCTCATGAACATAAAGTCAATGTTAAGGCAAAGCTGAACTGTGAAAGGCAGAGAGAGAGATAAAGAGGAGAGAGAGACAGAGAGATAGAGAGAGACAGACAGAGACAGACAGACATAGACTGGGTCTTGGTGATACCTTGAATTAAAACCTACCTCAAAACCTTCCCTTTACATAAACTAACATACACTCTACACTGAACCAGTTTGAGTTGGCTCTCTTGATGCTTTTCACATAAAGAAATTAATATATGCAAAGCATTTAGTGTAGCAATTGCCATAAAATAAGAGAAACATAAATGGTACTTATAATTACATAGAAGGAAGTGATGTGCAGTAAAATATACCAGGCTCTGAAAACTGTGTGTTCATATTGGGATGTACATGGGAATAGGAAGAGGGTATATAAAAAACATGTAGAGGATAGTAAATGATAAAAATTATCAGTTCCCGCCCAACTCAACCAGCCTAGGTGCAAAGAATGAAACCTTTCAACACATCACCAAGTCATTGAGAAGCCACCTGGAGTCCCATCATCACCATCAAGTGTAATTAATTTTGCAACTCAGGACATGATAGAAGGTTCTGCTTACCTTATGCTTAGGTAAAGGTCCACCTCACAGGTCTCCTTCCCCCAATTCTTGTTGAACCTCAAGTTTCCTGCAGGCCTAAAGCCCTAGCCTAAACCCCGCATAACAGTCTGACAACTCTATGATTTCTTTCCAGTTTTTCACCCACGTATGTAGTGAGGTTCATCTTCTGCATGCAGATGGACCATTTTCCCGTGGTGAGCCCATTAAGCCATGGTGGCTAGGGTGAAGAGTAACACTGCGCAGAAAAGTAGCTCTCCTCCCAGACTGTGGGCCACATATCTATTCTTGAGTCCTCAGATTATTCTCAGTTTCCTGAAACGTTACTTGTCAAAATGAGAAGTTTGGAAACAAAACACCCTCCACAGCTATCATCACTGGGAATTCCTCAAGAGGAGGGAGAAGATATTTAGGGTCTCTGCTCATCTCTCTACCTTCAACAGTTGATGTTTGCCACCAGAATCGTTCCTGAGCTTCCTGATGGCACCCCACTGATGGCATCTCACTTCTGGTCCCACTTCTGGGAAAGTTTCTCCCTTCCAAGTCCTGTTCTACTTCTCACTACGGAATGACTAATAATTGAAATTCTGGTGATACTCGCCATTGTTCTTAATCAAAGTTTATTACAAAACAAAATGACCTGAAATGTTTGCACTTCATCAATGGTTTAATAGGTCTACCAAGGCTACTTCTTTGCATAATTGTATAAAAATGTAGAAAGAGAGACTGGATAGAGAGATTTTGGCAATAGGAATTACATTATATATTACTCATGTCTACATTCCTAGTTCCTAATTCAATGTCTGCCACACAGCAGAATCCTAAATAAATAGAAAGCCAGATAAGTAGGTGAATGGATGAATGGATGAGTTAATAGACAATAGATTAGCGAGTCTATCACCACCCCAGAACTCCCTCCTGAGCCAAGCCCTTGGATCTAGAAAAGAGTAACAAATATTGGTATTTACATTAGAGCTTAAACGATCTCTTCATAGACTTGTTCTTATTGACCATTCCCCCAAATTATAATGTGGTTATTATTTGCTTTATTGGTAGGGAAACAAAATTAAGAAAAATTAAATAAATTGTCTAAGTAGCTGGCTAGCTCCTGCTCCATGCGAGGCTTAAAATCAAGTCCAAAGCTTAAGAGCCAGATTGCTTCTACCACTAAGTTAAATCTTATGAGAGAGAATGGGAAGCCTCTGAATTCTTGAAACGACATTGGACTTTTCATAGAAATAAATTTTTATTGTGGAGATTAAGAATCTTATGGTAACATAAAAGAATGCACAGAAAAATGAATACAAGAATAGAATAAGTTATTGCAGAAGAAATACACATTTGTATTTAATGTGATTTACTGTTTTTTAATAAACCACCAACCTTGTAACAATTAGTTTGTAGTTACAGGCATTTGAAGAAGGGTGTTTTGAATTAACAACTAAATTGTCAGGTTCCTTTGTAAAGCATTTTATTGGCAGGCACATTTGGAGGGAATCAGTCCCGGGGCAAAACCATTTGCCATTCACTTCTCTCTGCTGAACAGATGACTTAGCCACAAAGCTTTCCTCCTCTTCTCTCTCTCTAGCCTTTGATTTTCCAGCCACGCTTCCTTAGGCCTCCAAGACTGTGCACAGAATGTCTCAGATTAGCAAGAGACCTCGGAGAACAGGTAGGATGAGTCTTCATCCATCCAGGAATCTCTGTCCCCCGCCCCAAATAAGATCTAATGCTGCTGCAGCACTAACTGTCTTTGAGTCAGCATAGAGAGATGGTAGAAGCCAAATTCAAACTCTTTTCTAGCTCTTCACTAGCTCTGGAATCTGATAGGTTCCACAATCTTTCTGAACTTCAGCAATCTCATCATGTAAAGTTCAGGACTAGAATGAAGACTTTATAATCATAAATAATGCCAGGTAGAGGCCCTGGAATATGTTGAGTGCCTAATAAATTACATTCCATTTCTCCTTCCTTCCATTGTAGGGACTCTTAGACTACTGCGGGCACATTTTCCTTTGTAGCTTTCTACTTCTGCTTTCTCTGGTCATGAGGAGCAAGTCTTTCTCATGCTCACCCTTCAGATAATGAAAAATCACTCTTGCTGCCACATTATCTTTTCTTCCACACTAAGCAGCCTTAGCTCTTGGGTTCATCTTCACATGGTGTGGTTTGTTGTGCACTTAGTAGCTTGGTCTCTGCTTTGCCAACGATCTTTTGATAATGTCATTCTTCTAATCAGAAGGTCAGTTATGAATGTAATGCAGTTTGCACTTTGTGTTTCTTATTTTCCTTTTCCTCCCTGTGTGTCCTTAACTCATCTACTCCCTGATGTGGGACATGGAAGGCCATGTTGTTGAATGCACATTAGACACAAAAGAAGACGTAGAGAGGAAGATGGGGCTCTGGATGTCTCTGAAATGACTGTCCAGACATGAGTAATTTCTCCCTGTATCCCTAGACCATTAACCCTCCCTACTTTAAGGGAAGGGACCCATATGTCCCACTTATCTTCACATGATGATGTTAAGGATAATGTTACTTCTCTGAGGGCTCCTGAATTCCCAGACCATGTGCACACAATCTTTAGATAGCCAAGGATCTCTGTTTGTTCATGTAAATAATTCTTAGTTCACCATAACTGTCAGGACTTACTGTCAGGAGAGGCCAGTAGTGGAGACATCAGCCACCGTGGGTCCTTTCCATTCTCCTGCCAATTATTAATGCATTTGTCAAAGGCCAAGGCCATGTTCCAAATAATAAATAGGGGTTTAAATCTGTAATGTCTATCCAATGCATCTGAATACATAAAGAGATTTGCAATAAACTGGAGGCAGATTTTTGAGATTTCAGCAACTCCTGCTCTAATATCTAATTTATTTATTACTGGAAAATCAAAGAATCCAAATACTTAATGCCTAAGAAGTGTCTAGGCCAGGATTTTAAATGTGTAGACTTAAAAGAGAGTTACGGGGAGAGGTGTCTACTTGGCAGCAACTCAAGTCTACACATTCAGAGCCAGGCTTCAGGCGGTCAGGTCTGGCTGTTAGAAGGCAGAATGTTTCCATAGTTCTAGTTTGCATCAAAGGTGAGTCACTTCAGGTGAGGAGTAAGAGGTAAATGGGGACAGGACAGGTCAGGCAGTGAGCACACAGACTATGTTCCTTTCACCACTTTCTTCTCAGAGCCAGGGTTTAGAGGCTGGATTGGTAATTCATGGTAGCATTAGGAGGGGGCAGACTGGAGACTTCCCTGATAAACAATGTTGTCTCACCAACTCAGAAGTTCAAAACCACAATCTTTGTTCAACACCATTTTGATCACCTGGAAAGTGAATACCCTTCTGAGTTTTAGAAACGCTCTGCTCGTACGCATGGCACACTGGAACTGAATAAGCTTTTGTTTCGGGGTAGGAGAAACAGAATTGTCTCTGTTGGTTTCTACCTCTAGGAACAAGCTCAAAGGGAGAGAATAGAGTGATCTCCAGCACACAGAGTGAGTGAAAGGCTGCCTATACTGTAGGATTTATCAGGTGACTCCAAGTCATTGAGTCCAAAGTACCTCTCACTCCTTGAGCTGCATGTCATATGGAAATTACCTGTTTAAAATACCATATGCCATTTTACAAATAGCCCCCCTTCATAAGAATATCATATCACCCTAGGTGAGCTAACAGATGCTTCTTTAAGGAATTTTTGAGTTCTTCCTCTTTAATCAATATTTTATACATGTCTTAACAACTGCTCCTTACTGAAAATCCAAACCCCTGATGCAATGTATTTCTCTCCTTTTTCTCAGTGAAAATATCAAGATGAAGCTTCTCAGAGTGACTTTCCCCAAGCCATGGGCCTTGGTTACTAACTGGCAATATTTTCACTGGCCCATACCAGCGGTGGTGCCCTGCAAAATCCTGGGTCCCAACTGGAGAAGACCAAACTTGGGGTAGGAGAAATAACTTTAGACATGTTTGGATTTAAAGTTTAGAGTTTCTAAAACTCACCAACTATGAGACCTTAGACAAGTCATTTTTCCTCTCTACACCTGTTTCTCATTTGGAAAATAAGAATGGCCATGTCGTACTTTCTGGAGTTGCTATGGGTGATCAAATGAAATAGGAGATTCTACCCAGGTTTAGTATTTATAGCTGGTTCTCAGCAGGAGACTACTCAATTTCATGCAGGCTCTAGCCACCAGTTGTGCTAAAGAAGTTGGGGGTGAGGTACAAAGAAAGGGCATGAGGCACGAGTGGGATGAGGACCCATTATCCATTTTGGTGGTAACTACAAGGCCACATGCCATGGTCCTCACATCTAGAAGGAAGTAGCATAGCTGGGAAAACAGCCTGTTTTGCTTCTTCCCCAGCTGGGTGAAATCAAACACCCTACTGCGTGATGTCCACAGAAAAACAAATACAAATGCACTCACATTCCCTGAACCATTGATTATGTTTGTCTTATGAAAAATTCTATTGCTGTCTTTACGGCAAACTATAAAAAAGTATTTTTGTTCTTCCTTTATCCAAAATAATACAATCCTCCTCTAAATAGCTGTTTTATGATGACCACAATCAAAGCTGAAAACAATTTTGTTTTCCTCCTTTGAGGTCTTCGGAAACAATTTTAATTTCATAATAAAGTGAGGCAGCATAGGGCTCGTTTCTGAAAGACAGCAGACACGGGGTGTGTGAAGTCACGGCCACAAGAGTCAGATCTGGGTCTGGGTCAGAAGTTTTCCTCCAACCTGTGCTCCAGATGGCATGGAAAGCACTTCAGAAGCCATTTGCAATACTTTTTCCAGCAGACATTGGCCATCCTATAGGAGAAGGCTGAGCACGGATTCACTGCACTTAGAAGCGGGGAAAGGTATAATATTTATGCAGGAGAAATCTAGAACTTCAAAAGGTAGCAAGGGTACAGAGGACTTCCTGGAAGTGAGGCAGATCTGTGCAGAGGGGGAGGGGCCCAAATATGCCCTTCTTACTCCAACTCAGCAGCAAGGTTGTGTCCTGGAGCCCTAACCCGGAAAGTGAGGTCACACTCCTACTTCCCCAAGTCAGAAACCGAGTCACCGAGTATCCCTGGGTCCCACAAGTTTTCAGATGTGAACTCTTCCTTATTCTCTTGGAGTCTTCTTGAATTCATCTTCATCAGTTGGCACCACAGCTGCTTTCACACAAGCACTGCCATGTCACCCCCCCTTGTTCTATTCCAGCAGTCCTCATGGCTCACTGCTTCCACCTTGCCCCCTCCATTCCTGCTCCCCATCACCAGGGCTATCTGACATTTGAGTTCCCTACTAAAATCCTCCAGTCCCCCTCAGTTACCTGAGCACTAAATCCCCGTCCCTTTGTCTGATGGAAAAGACTCTTCACTAGCCAGCCTCTGCTTCTCTCTTGGTGTTTCTACCATCATGCCAGTACCCTCCAAACTATGAACTATTGGGATTTGAATGGTGACTTTACTGACTAGTACACATGTTGTCTTTCCCTAAAATCCTGTTTCTTTCCTGTCTGGCTGATAAACTCCATATTCTTTCCAAGGCCAACACCCCTTCCCTTGAGAAATCATAGGCCTTCTCCTTTATGCATTCTTCAGGCTGCTCTATCGGTATTTGTGTATAGAGTGATCTTGTCTATTTAGCTCGTGCCTCCATATTTGATTCATTTTTATGGTCTCTTGTGAGCAATGCAATCCTGGCACATGGTAGGAGAGAGACAAAGAAAGAAGGAATGAAAAGGAGAGAAGGATGGAGAGAGGAACAGAGGAGAGAAGAAAGAAAAAAAGAACAAATGAAAGAAGGAAGGAAGGAAGGAAGGAAGGAAGGATTTGCTCGACCCACAAAGACATCTTTTCTTCGCTACCCAAAGAGCTTTCCATTTAGAGATGTAAAATATAAACTTGCATGGAATCCTGGACCTTTAAAGAACAGTAAAGAAGAGTAAACAAGATTGTGCGTGTTTGTGCAAACCCAAGCGCTTGCACATGTGAGCTATGTGTTTGCAAGTGGAGAAGCTGGCATTAACCAAAAATAAAGTCTAATAGTTAGTTAGGGAGAATTAATCCATCGTGTGACTTTTACAAAAACCAAGCCAGATTATTACTGACATATTTCTTAACATTTTGTAATGCTAATTTTCAAGGCAAAACAGTTGAAAGAACTGTACAGTGAACATCCATATACACAGCAATTTAGATTTTGTAATTAATGTTTCACAATATTTGCTTTGTTGTATATTTATGTCTGTCATCTATTTTCCCATCATGGATAAATTTAAATTATTTTTTGATACATTTCAAAAGGTAAGTTCCAGGCGTTGGTAGTTTTCATTCCTTAACCTTTGGCATGCACATCACGTGAGCCTTAGATTTCTGGGTACCCCCTTTTTTCTCCAAAATGGCTTCTGACCAAAGCATAGGTCAATTAGGACCAAAAGCTTTGCAAATGTCAAAAGTTAAATACTAAATAA
Source organism: Dolichotis patagonum (assembly GCA_004027295.1). Classification (NCBI taxonomy): domain Eukaryota; kingdom Metazoa; phylum Chordata; class Mammalia; order Rodentia; family Caviidae; genus Dolichotis; species Dolichotis patagonum. Next base: position 66,562 of record PVJX010005960.1, on the reverse strand, counting down.
AAAGACATGATAATAGGAGTGGGGAAAAAAGTTTATCAAGAATCTTTGACTGAATGAAATGACAGCAAATGAATTTTAAAAAATACTCAAACTTTGTAGAAACCAAACATCATGTTTGAAATATTGTTCCCAAATCTCATAGCAAGTCTAAAAAGGACATATTTTTCCAAGCTTAAAGATGTATCTGGAAACTGGTCATAGGAATATCTGTATGAAGGACACTTGGTAATATAGGAAACAAAGTATGATCAAAGTATGATACTGTTTCAGGACTTAGAAACTAATGCTTTACAGTTCAAATCCAGCTGCTATCAAATAACAGCTGTGTGAACTGGGGCGGAAGTATTTATACACATTAAATCTCAGTTCCTTTATCTGTAAAATGAAGAGCTCTCACAGTACCTTCCCATCTTGCTTATTTTGTGACTCTAATCATATGATGCACATGAATCACTTAATAGAATGCTGGACACTGAGGAAGTACTCAATAATTGTAGTCATTATTACAGAAGTAAACAGCAATGCTTCAGGGGAAAGTGAGATTTAACCCTAAAGCATGGTTTTATAAAAGCTTCTCTGTGGGTGGACAGAGGTGATATCATCCAAGAACACTGTTTTCTTTTCATTTAATTTAGTACAATGAAAAAGCTAGGAAAGCCCTTGAGGAATACAGGAAATGTAACTCATCACTTACCCCAAAATGATCTCTGCTTTTTTATAGCAGAGTACAGATCAGCTAGATCTAGCAGACTGCCATGTCTGTCTACTAACCCAGATAAAATTTGGAATAATCTACCCCGTCTCAAAATACAAATCACACTAATTTTAAACCAATCATATAATTTCATAGGTATAACTGGTCTAGCAATAAGGCTTAAGGAGTATTGTGCTGGAAGGAAAATGGAAAGAAATCTGGTGGAAAAGGAGCTTTCCAAAAGAAAGATCTATTCTTCACTCCCAGCTGTTATTCTGTGAGAATGTAATGCACGACACGGCACCAGCTACTTTGTGACCATGAGAAGAAAATCAAGCAATTGCGGAGAAGCTGGTCCAAAGCCTTTCCCCCTAATATCTTGCTATGTGAGATTAAAGAATATGTTGAAGTTTTTTTAGATGGACCTTTGATCATATTAAACTGAAAGCATTCTTAAGCAAGCATAAAACAAAAGGCAATTATTGCTCTTTAGTTTTACTTATTTATGGTACTGGGGGTGAGGCTAGGGCCTTTGTACTGAGGTACATCCCCAGTCCTTATTTATCTTTTAGTTTGAGACAGGGTCTTAGTTAGCTAAGCTGCCCAGGTTGGCCTTAAGCTTGCAATTCTCTGCCTCAGCCTCCCGGAATGATGGGATTACAGGTGTGTACCACCACACTCGATTGCTATTTATTAATGGTAGCAGCTAACAAGCTGATAAAGAGTTTTAAGTGGCTTCATCTCACTTACGGACAATCCATCAAAAGTAGCCACCAGCCATACTCCCAGGACTAAAGTCTTGAGCAGATCACAGCAGGGGCTTCCTGCAGCACATGCCCACTGGACTCTGCAAATGTTTTGCCAAACACATCATCCAAAAGCCCATTACTGGGGAATTTGTTTAGAGAAATTCATCATCTGTCAAAGGTGTGGCTCAGAAAATGTGCAGTAGCCTCGGCAGCAGGCTCTTGTAATGGGAGCACTAGCATTTGTGGCAGATGGGTAAGTCAAGGCTACAGTTGAAGATCCTTATTTGAAATGCTTGGGAATGCAGTTGTTTCAGATTTTAGAGTTTTTCAGACAGACTTTAAAAAGATCTGAAGCCAAGTGTCATGTTGGTCCTTGAAAAGTTGAATTTCAGAGCATTTCAGATTTGGGAGTTTGGGGTCAAGTATGCTCACCTTGCATATAAACAGCTCAGTACTCTGTGAGTTCAGGCTCCTGAATGTCCGCCCATGGATGAGGGGAATTACTATACCTACATCAAAACACAACTATATTCCCTTAGCTGCTAGTAAGGCAGTTTCTTCTAGAAACTCATCTCCATTCAAATAAAATAAATGAATGTCTGAAACACCCGCTGTGGGTGGAGATTGGCTAGGCTGGGTTTTGTGTCTGTGGCTTATGGGGCAAGAAGGGGGCCCAGCATGGGAAAAAGGTGACCTGGATGCTGGTGGCAGAGGTGGCCGGTGGCAGAGCTATGGCTGTGTGCTCAGAGCCTGTGCCCCTTTCTGACGCCTTCCTTTATGCAGTACACCCATGAAGACGTATCGTTCTGGAGGGTCCTGAAGGACTCTTGGACCTTGCGCTCACTGAGGCATGGAGACAAGGGGAGGCATTTCGGATACCCTCCTCATCAAGCTCTTGCAGAAGATGTACAAGGAGCTGGCAGAGCCAAGGAGCACACGGTTCTTCCAGGGAAGTCACAGCACCAAGGAGGAGCTGACTGTCTTGCAAGAGGAATCGGGATCCAACAGCCTCGAAAAGGAGCAAGGGCATTCCGAGCAGAGAATAACAAATGGATTTCGGCCTTGTCAGGCCGTGGCCTTCACGCATTTCCCGATTACTGGGCCTCGGTGCCCGACCCTGCCTGATCACCATGGTAAATGTGGTTAGAGTCACCCTTATCACCACAGCTTGTATTTCTACCGGGTTATCTAAGGACAGAGACATAAAACTCACTCCGATAAGGGCCTGTGTGCATCCCAGCCATCCTGTCAATTACCCCTCAGCTGATTTGCATGCCTGCTCCTTTTCAGCTCTAGCCAGGCTGGTGGAGGGGCCTCTTCGTTTTAGAGGTGTCTATTGTGCTGTCAGCTTTGCTTTACAACACAATAAGCTTACAGACACTTAGAATTAATGAGTTCCTCATGACTGTTCGCAAACACATTAAAAATGAGCAGGTAGCAAATTACCTGTGGGGCCCAATAATCTGCACTTATGTAAATATCCAGTTTTTAGTAGACTAGAATTGTTTAAAAGTCCCTCATCATTTGTCAGGTGGTATGTCACTTAATGGGCCCCTGTGCTCATTTATGGGTCACTGTATCCCACTAAACAGTATAAATTGTCTGCTAGCTCCCTGTGCTTCCAGCACCCCACTGACGCCTGAAAATGTGGCTCCAAAACATGAACCCAGGTTGAAATCTGGGTGGTTCTTGTAGAATCCACTTTTTCCAGAAGTACATCCCCAAGAAAGACACAAATACGGGAAAAAACAAGCATGGGTTTGGGGTGAGTTTTTCTTCCTGTTGCTAGCTGTGTAGTTTCAGGCAAGATACTTAATTCTGAGCCCAGTTTCCTCATCTGCAAATGGACATAATAACAGCAGTTTTGCCATGAAGATTAAACGAAGCAGAGTGTAAGCAACAGCAAACTTACCCAGCACACTATGCTGATGGGTCCAAGTGCTTCTATACAAACTCCACTGAGTCTCTTGACAATCTCACCTCAAAGAGGAAAGTACTCTTGGGTAACTCTATTTTGAAGATGAGAAACTGAGGCCCTCAGAGGTGAAATCATTTGTTTAAAGTCACATATCCTGTCAGCGATGGTCCTGGGATTCAGACCCATGTGCTTGGTCTCCTTAGACCTTGCTCCTTTAAGTACTGTGCCTTATTGATTGGCGTGGTCCCAGGAGAGAAGTTAGTGCTCAAGTGCAGGCAATGAGAGAAGCGAATCCATGTGCCCACGCCTTCAGGAAACACCAGGTTGTCAGGGAGGTAAAAACCACATGAGCCCTTGGTTAGTATTATCACTATGGTAATCTTATTAATTCTTATTGCTGCCTAGCAAATCATGACAAATTTAGTGGCTTGAAGCAACACCTGTTTATGATCTCACAGTGTCCATGGGTCAGCAGTCCAGGAATGGCTCAGTCAGGTCCTCTGCTCAGGGTCTCACAAATCTGTCTTCTTTTCTATGCTCAGAGTCTTCTTCCTGCTTACATAATTGCTGGCAGAATTTGGTTCCTCTCTTCTGGAAGACAGACCTTCAGCCCTTTAGCCTGCCCACAGTTGTGGATACATTTTTCCTACACAGTTCACACCATAGCAGCTCACTTCTGCAGACCCTGCAGGGCTAATTCCTTCTTAAAACCATTTCATAAAAGGTAACATGGTCAAAGAGTAGGGATTACATGGGGGCCTGACTCACTGGGGTCACACAGGGTATCTCTATCATGCAATTTATTGTCAAAGCCAGGACACTTCTAAGAGTGAAAGAATGCTACTGTTTATGCTGGGACAACAGGCATAAATCAGGGCAGTCTTAACCAAAATGGCATCTATGAGTATCCTAGATATAAAAAGCATAAGAATCTTACTGTGAGGCACATGAGGACAAAGTACAACTCTGAGCAATGGGTTTGAAAGTACTTCTCTGAGTAGGTGACTTTTCTAGCAGGCTGTGAAGTGTAGGTTAAATTTCTCTACATAGGAGTGAAATGCAGTCATGAGACTATCGCAGGCAGAGGGAGCAGTTGATAGGGTCAGCCTTGCTCTGTGCTGCCTGGGTAGGGCTTTGCGTGTCAGGGTCTGAGTGGTGGCCATGATCAAGCTTCTTTAGAGATGCAGAGGTAAGTAGGAGGAGTCCTCATCACAGAGTATTTAAGGCCACGGGACTCACCTCACAATATTGGGCTGTTTTCCTGACTACAGAAGTTGGGTTATTTCATGAATGTGGCAATGTAGCTGGATTTCTAGTTGTTCAAGGCTTTGTAGCAAAACCTTCCATCTGTAGAGAGTAAAGATTGACTGCAGGACTAGAAAATGCATATTTCTTCCAGCATCGGGCCTGTGCCTGCGCTGTGTATGCTGAGATGACGTAGTGCAGAAACCGAGTGCTAGCTGATAGGGGATTCCGCGCTGAAAGTTAGCTGGAATGTAAAGAAAGTGTGGAGGGTTTGGAAAACATTGACCATTGCAGCCTGGATGGGTCTACGCAAACCTTCTGTGCTCGTCTATTTTAGTTTGAATTTAAAAAAAAAAATGAAGGAAACAAAGGAAAACTTACCAATAACTTTCAAATTAAATACATATATCAAGTTTTATGTCCATTTTGACAAGAGCAAAAATGTACTCAGCGCCCACCAAGTGCCAAGTACCAGACCAATTATCTATACAGGGCAAGTTGGTGAAGAAAATACTATCATCCCCATTTTATAGATCAGAACATTGAGGCTAAGATACATACCATGGCAAATGCTGTAATCCTGTCTTCTGTGTGGGATGCTTTTATAGGCTGAGCAAAATACTACAGGATTGTATAGTCCCTGGATATAGACAAATATACAAAAGTCTTCAAACTGGCGTTGGGATGATAAAAACCAGACACAGAAGGTTGGTCTCTTTTGGGAAAAGTGGGATCAGAAATGGATTATAAAGCAATATACACGTGCAGAAGCAACCCAGGACAAAAGGGAAGAAGCAAGACACAATGTCAAATTTGATAAAGCTGGTGGTCGAGAGCACAGCATTAGTTATAGTGTTTACAACACACTCCAGAATGTTTGAAATATGCATAATAAAAAATAAAATTAAACAGATGAAATGCACAAAGGCCTCGGAGATAAGTTATGGTTGTGATTGCCAACATTAATTCTGCCCCGGAAACGTCTCTCCCCACAGCAGCCACAGAACATGCATTATGAGCACGCGTTCTAAAAGTGACCGTGATCTATCTCTGGAGCTGGGCACTGGCTGGGAAATTTACAGCTAAACAATAGCAAGTTTACAGCTCAGCAATGAGGGTCACGTTAGAGCTGTGGACACTAGGAGCAGTGCTGGTCAGGCCCAAGGGATTATGGGAGAAAGAGGAGAAACAGTCCTCAGCTGGAAGAGCCTGGTCTCTGGAGCCACACAGGCCTGGAGGGTGAGCTGCTCTAGGAGATAAAGAGACACATGCGAGATGCTTCCTGCGTATCAGAACTCTGCAAAGTGCTCTGATCACACTGTCCCATTAGCTCCTCAAACCTATGACGCGATATAAATTGTATCCATTTTAGCGATAAAGGGAATTGAGGGTCAGAAAGATTCAGTAACCTGCTCAAGATACACAGCAGGAAGTGGAGGCACTAGGATTCTCATCTAGATCTGTTTTATTTTAAACCCGCTGTTCATTTCATCCCATCAAAATCCCACCCTGTGGGAGTTCTTTCCACCTGAGTCTTTCAGGCTACAGATCTTGTTCCTGCAGACTCGGTTCAGGCGGGCCAGGGGCTGCCTCAGGAGGCAGCCGGGGACTCATTGGCAGACGTCGAAGCCAGAAAGGAGTTGTGGCTTCTTTGCAAGGGTAGCAGGTGGGAGGATTTCATTAATTTTTCCTGGCTAAGTCTAGCAAGGAATAATGCTCCTCATCCTTAGGAGAGAGACTACAGAATAGAAAGAAAAAACCCCTGGTGGTCAGAGGCGGCAGACGCATGGTCCTCCTGAGAAGGCCAGCATTGGTACGGAGGGTGGTCCCACCCCACCACTGGAGCAACTTCCACAGGCAGCAAGCCCCTCCTGGCCTTCAGAGCAATGCAGCCATTTGGCCTGTAGTATAAAAAAGAGAACAGGAAAGTGTATTTGAAGGAGGAAGAGCAGGTGTTCTACTTTCTGTTGTTGAGATATAACACTGGACATCTAAAATTTAAAGGAGAAAAGCTTTATTCTGGCTCAGAATCTGGAGAGGTTTCATCCCATAGTCCATGACTCCAAGGCAGGGTGGCATGGCAGAGGAACATGGCAGAGCAGGATTATTCACGGCATGGCAGTGCGAAGCAGAAAGAGAGCAAAGGAAGGAGCAGGGAGAAGATAAACTCTTCCAGACCACTCCCCAGTGGCCCCCTCCTCTGATCAGAGCCCACCTCCTGAGGGTAAGTCAGCAAAAAAAAAGCACCAGCGGGTTAATTCGTTAGTGAGGATCATGTCCCCCTGACCCAGTCACCTCCAAAAAGCCACACCTGTGAGCTCATCAGGCTTTGGGGGACAGCTAGCTGTGAACCCTAACAAGGTGGTACTAAGGGTGGTTCTAAAGGTCTCAGAAGGAGGAGGGGGGCTTCCAGGTGCCTGGGGCAAGTGGGTTCCCAGCAAAGAACAAGAAGAAAGATGGAAGGGGCGGGCTTCCTGGTGTTCCAAACAACTTCAAGAGCGGCCTCCTTCAGTTTTGGATCCCCCTCCCCCAAACAGCAGATTTTTTGTAATAAGTGACTGTTGGTTTTACTTCTTTCCCAGAAAGAATTTCCCAGTGGAAAAACGAAAAGATCAATGGTGTGGCAGACACTTTCGCATGTAAATTCACTCCAAAGAAAGAGTCAAAGTGCTTTCTAATATAAATTGGTTTTCGGTATTTCAGTGCCAATATAATTAGATTGTAACAAGCAAAGCCCTGTAACATAACACAGCGAAAATTTGAAAATTTGATTCTGCCTGGCAAACAACCAAGTCCCCGCGTGTGCGCAAACCTGACATTAATAAGCTACAAGAGATTACATGATTTAGAAAAGAAGCACTTGGTGTTACCAAATCAAATAATAGATGTCTAGGCTATAATTAGGAGAATTGGGACTCAACAATGAAGTCATAATACTGTAATTTAGCTATGAGTAGCAGAGCCACAGAGTCCCACTAGGAGGTGGGATAGTGTCTCAGTGGCACGTAGCTGCCAGTGGGGTGGCAGCTCCAGCACGTCACACACAGCCACCTGTTGGCACCGGGATGCCACATGGTGGACGCTGGTCCTGTGTGGCTACATGGGACCTTCATGCTTCAGACGCATGACTTTAAAGATGCAGCTTCCTGGGGACTGCTGAGAGGGGCAGAGCTGCTGCCAAGGGGCCATGTGGGCAAATTGGTGGCCTCCGTGCTTTTAGTGCTTACACAGGACGCGTTAAACACGCAGAAACATAAACAAAGCAAAACAAACACTGTGAAAAATAAAAAGAGAATGGAGTGAGTCCAGCAACATCATTAATAGTCCCTGAGCTGCAGGGGATTGTCAGGTTGGGTGAGTGTATTTTTCCATTGAAAGAGTTTCTACTTAGAGTAGGCAGAGCTTTATTCAACCACCTCCTGACAGAGTAACACAATCTGAGCTCTCAGGTCATAAAATCGTATAATTTCACATTGAAAAGCAATCCTAGCAGACCTTCTTAACCTAGGGTCCCCTAAGGAGTCTGTGGATAGAAGTGAATTTCAATATAATTGGTTTTCTTTGGAATCCTATGTATTTTATTTTATGCATTTCAAAACATTCTGAGAAGGGGTCTGCAGCAGATCCCGGAAGTACCCCTCTGCATGTCCCTCCAACCTTTACACGTGTCTCAGCTGGCTTCCAGCGCCAGCCTCTGGGACTCTGGGCTTGAGAGCTCTGCTTCACCAACTACACAGCATGGTCGGGATGCCCACGTGGCAGGCTGGAGTTTTAAGACTTCAGGAGAAGATGTTGACCCCAGTGCCCACAGCCATCCCTGGGAAAATTCCAAGACAGGGTTTTGCATCTTGTCCAGATTGCCCTATTGGATAAAGCTCTCATTTTGTACTTCAATGGCTTCTTTTCTCCCCAACTTGCCTATGAATATTTTCTGTACCTCTCAAGTAAATGATTTGCACTTAGGGATGGCTTCTGGGAAAGCTCAAATGAAGTTACAGCCCATAGATCAATCGGCTGCCAAAGGGATCAGTGGAAATAAAAAGGTTAAGAAACTTTGCAAAGAGTGTTCGAGATTCTCTCCTCCTTCCAATCATCATTTCCAGGCAAACAAAAGGGGCACAGAGAGATAAGCACCTTGCTCTACAAAAGAAAGTGAGAAGGGTGATATTCACTTCTTTTCAGCAGTTGTTTCCCTTATGATCAGAGCTTGCTTATTTATTCATTTCACGTATCCTACTCTTTCAACTTGATTTGCCTCCTATTCCTTTCCAAATCTCTCCATCAGTTGCCATGGGCCTTGCCCTGCCTGAAATCTCATTTCTCTCCTACACTGGAGGCATCTGGCAAGACCTTCACTCTGTATGACCCTTTTCTGCTGCAGCCTCTCGTAGACCTGAGCCACAATAAAGTGTGGGACATTCAGCACAAGGTCACCCAAGAATATGCTTTATCCACTCTAAGATTCCAAAGTAGGATTTAGCAAAGAGGTGGAAATTCATGTCTATGCAAATATTTTGTTCATATTCACGTCATTGGTCTGTAAAATACTCTTTTTTGTAATATGGCTTTTATTTTTATACGACTTTTATTTTTCTTCTTCTTGAGGCAGGGTCTCCCTATGTAGTTTAAACTGGCTTTGAACTCACCACCCTCTAGCTTCAGCTTCTACCGATGCTGATACTGCATGTGTGAGCCAACACCCGGGGCTTAAACAACTTTTAGAAATACTACAAAATAAAAGTTGAGGGACTAACGATATTAGGCAGATGGGAAATAGAGATAAAATTATAACAGGAAGCCAGGAGTAAAGTTACACAGAAGTGACACACAACCATTATAATATTAGTAACAGTAATACAACTACTTATGTAGATTATGTTATTAACGTCTCACAAGCATCCCAAGGAGTCAATAGTCATTTAAATTACTTTCTTGTCTCTCAGACAAACTCACTGTAAATGAGGAGATGTTTATTGCGGTTCACATTTTCAGTCCATAGCCCATGAGCTGTAAGGCAGAACAGCGTGGCAGAGGAGCAGAACAGAAGAAAAACCTGTTAGTGTCACTGTGACCAGAAAGCAGAGAGAGAAGAGAGGAACCAGGGAGGGAGAAAAGCCCTTCCTAGCCACGCCCCTAGTGACACCCTCTTACCAAGACTCACCTCTTAACAGCAGGTCCACTGTATCACCCCCATAATTCAGTCACCTTCCAGAAGACCTGCCTCTGAGCTCACAAGGCCCTTGGGAGAAATTCAGATCTAAACAGTAACTGTGTTACTATTTTTAGATGAGAGGCTTCCAGAGAAAAGTTCAGTATCTTATCATTTATTCCTCAAGACTTAAAGTTACCTCTAATTTTATTTCTCTCTCTTCTCATAAAATATGCTTGTTTTCCCTTCTTCTCTCCAAGTCAAAGAATTAATCTTGGTTTGCTGTTACGACTACAATCTGATTAAATTCTGTTTACCTTATGTTACCTTATTTTAAATGACTTTTCAGATCTTCTTAACTAATATGGACCCCTAAATGTTATTCATTCTGATATAGAAAATAAAGCACAAATTTTCTCAGGTGTTACAAGTTTATGGACTCCAGGCAAAGTGGATTTTCCACATTTTCATAAAGGTGCGTCTAAGAGAATCAGGACTTCTGACCAGGAGGCGAGTATTAGAAAAGGAAACACACCTAAACTAGATAGTTGTAAAGTGTGGGTTCTGATGGCCACGGACCCGTACAATAGCCTTGTCTTCGTGAACCTCAACATGACAGTGAAGGAGGAGGAGAAAAGGTGTTGCTTCTTTGTTCCAAAACTTTCACAGAACCACCATTCAAAAGGTTGAAGATTTAGTTTTATGGTGTTTCCAATCTACATTTTTAACTAATCTAATTCTATGTTTAAATAACTACTAGTTCCACTTATCTGACGTTTCACATTTTAAAAATATAATACTGTACAGTACAATAAGGCATTTCAAGAGGCATCTTGAGACATTTTGACATTCACCTGTTTTGTTACAGTGTATTGTTATAATTATTCCACGTGATGATTATCGTTATCAGTTTCTTCCTGTGCCTAATTTATAAACTACACTTCATCACAGGTATGTTCATACAGGGAAGGAAAGGGCATATAGAGAGTTCAGTGCTACCTGAGGTTGTAGGTATTCCCTGGAGGATCTCAGCCTGTGTCTCCCATGTCCAAGGAGGACTGTACTGTTTCGTTTTCATATGTGAAGATATCACACAAGAATCTTACCAGTTATTTCCTTCCTTCCCTTCGTACACTGCTCACAAGTATTTAAATCACTTTTGGAAGTTAATTTTAATTGTCAGTGTCACTGGAATAAGTCTTCTGGAGAGATGACTGGACCATGGGAGCACTATACTCATCTGTGGATTCATGTGCTGATATTCATAGCTGATTGTACTGTTAGCAGGTGGATGTGATACACTAGGGTGTGTCTTTGGAGAGCATATCTCTCACAGCTGATTGTCCTCTGTGCCTTGCTTCTAGAATGTTCTGAAGGAAGAAGTTTCACTGCACCACACTTTTCTATCATAATATCATTGCCATGCAGTCAGCCAAACATGGATTGAAATCTCTGAAAACCTGAGTCAAATTTCCTCCTTTAATATGTATATGTCAGGCATTTTGTCCTAGAAATGGGAAGGTTAATTAATACAGCTTTTCTGAGATGTAGTATCACTTTAAATAATTATTAACTGAAAGTAAGAAAAAAATTAATATTATTTTTGCCTGTATTTATTCCTTGTGTCATGCTTTTTTTCTTTATATAGAGTCAAGTTCAGATTCAAATTATTTCCTTCAGCTATAAAACTTCTTTGTAACTTTTTTTGTGAGGAAGATGTGTTAGTGATGATTCTCACAAATTTTGTTCATCAGAGAATATTTGTGTTTCTCCTTCACTCTTGAAGAAAATTTTACTGGATATAGAATTCCACATTGGTAGAGTTTGTGTGTGTGTGTGTGTGTGTGTGTGTGTGTGTGTCTTTTTCTTTCTTTTAAAGACAATAAAACCAAACCAAGCAAAACAGTAAAGCCAACCAGAACAGAAAAATGAAAGTGATACAGGATTTCAAAACAAGATAATAGGAAATCAACAACGACTACCATAATGTCTCTTGTTTTCTTCAAAATAGCTGTCCATAAAATAAGACATAATAAAATCAAACAAAACAAAACAAAACAAAACAAAACAAAACAAAACAGAATAAAGCCAATCAAAACAAAAGAATGAAAGCATTACAAGACTTCAAAACCAGATAATAGAAAAATCAACTATGACTACCATAATACATCCTTTTATCATCTAAATAGTTGCCCATACTTTTTTTTTTGTTTTTGTTTTTTGTTAAGTGCTTAACTCCACTCTCATCCTTACATGGTTTAGGATGAAAAGTCACATCTGTAATTCTTTCCTTGTTTCGATATAAGTAACAATCTCTTCTTTCCTCATCATGTCTTTAAAGATTTTCTGTCTTGTTTTGTTTTAGTTTGATGTTTCTGTTCATGTTTTCTTTGCTTGACTGATATGTCTAGGTGTAGATTCTTGGTATTTATTGGTGCTATTTGAGACTTCTACGTGTGTGCTTTGGTCTCTGTCTTAATTTTGGAAAATTTTCAGCCACTATTACTTCAAACATTTCTTGGGCTCTATTCCTATTTCTTTGTCTGATTTTCCAATTACGCATACTATACCTTTCCAAATTATTGGGTGATTCTTGAATGTTTTTGTTCTTTTCTTCTTTCATTTTACTCTTCACATTCCATTTTCCAAAGTTTCTACTGGTTTCAATAAAGTTCACTGATGGTTTCCTTGTCTGTATCCAGTCTGCCTGAAACTCATCAAAGGCATTCTTTATTTCTGTTCTAGTGTTTTTGATTTCTACCATTTCCTTTTGATTCTTTCTTAGAATTTCCTTCTCCCTGTTCACATGATTCATCCATTATTGAATGTTGCCTGCTCTTTCACATATTAATCATAGTTATTTTACATGCCACATCTGATAATTGCAACATCTGTGTTATATCTGAGTCTGGTTCTCATGCTTGTTCTGTCTCTTCAGAGTCTTGACTTTCAGCATGCTAGTAATTTTTTGTTTGTTGAAAGATAGACATGTTGTGCTGAATTGTAGGAACCAAAGGTCTTTAATGTGATGATTTATGATAATCTGGCTTGGATTTAGGCTATGTTAATATCTGCTGCAGCTGTAGGTGCTAGGGGTTTCAAATTTCTCTGCTATTGTCATTTTTTGTCTGTGTTTCTGTCTTTATGCCTTACTAAGTACTCTTCTTCAAAGGAAGACTGTAGTTTGCAGTTCTTTCAGCAATAACCCAACTGTGATTATGCTGAGAACTTGTTGCTGTGGCAGAAAGGTTGGAAAGAATGGGAGAATTCTAACTTTTATTAAATCTCAACCTTTTAATAGGCTTTTACCCATAGGCTGCGACCTTCAGCATGAGTTTTCTCCATGGGCTTACTATGTTTTTCCCATTAGATGAGATAGGAAGAGTAGAGAGTGCTACAGAAGGAGAAATATCCTTCTTCAGTAGGATATGGCCTTAGTAATGACTTTCTCAATGATTTTGACCCAATCCCTCCGTCTCTGGAGAGGAATTCTCTGTCATGGAGAATTTTCTAGATATATTTCACCATAATTACTCTTTCATTTCTGTATCTAAACCATGAGATAGCTTAAGGGCTTCTTAGAGGCAAAACCCTTAAAAATGAGGCCTCCTCAGACTGAAGGTCATAGGAGTTTCCCACTCTCATTCTAGACTACTCATGGCCTCATGCAATGCACCAATATACCAACATTATCATTTTTATCTCCTTACCAGTTTGTGTATCCTGCAGCTTTTACTCCAAGCAGATCTCACCTATATCTCTCTTGATCTACCTGTCTTTCCAGATTTGGAGTACTTCTTTATTTCATTACTGTACTCCTTTTATCAGTCAAAAAAAAAAATAAATGAGTCAAAGCTGCAGCTGTGTCTTAGCTCTAGAGTAGGAGGTGTGACATGGAAGGAGAATTCTACCCTTTTCTACCTGAGAGAATTAGGAAAAAATACAAACGTAAGAGAGGAAGAGAAGATGTGTTGCTAAGTTTCCATTTTACTTCTTTCTCAATCTCAAGGCTGAATTTTAAAGGGGAATAGCTTAGAAATATTCAGATTTAGGAGGGAGAACCTGAACAAAGGTCTTTCCTCCCTTGTTTAGTTACACCTTGGGGAAAAATTGCCTGCTGACAGTTGTCCCCTTCTGTGACACTCTAATATTGCAAGAGGGTAGGAAGTGCAGCTGACTCCTTACTACACTCCTTACAAGAACCTCTTGATTCCCATGAGGTGTGTTCCTGAAAAGTGACTCAAAAGACATTGGACCCAGTGGACCTTCTGTGGAGTCCCCCAAACAAAGGCACTGAGGACTCCCAGGAAAGCCATCTTTTCCTGACCCAGGGATGCTAATGTTACGAGAGTTAGATCCCAGCCAGCAGGCTTCAGTTTCTTTAGTTGCCCAGATCACAGTTCCTATAGCAGTTCGGGTTGCTTCTGTCTCCTAGAAACAGCTGGTCACTGCGATGCATATTGTAAGAACCAATCCCCAACTGACAAGCCACTCTGCCTCTGTACTGCTTGATTGTCCCATACAAGCCCTAGACCCCCAGAGATCAGGCCTAGTATTTTGGGAATGATCTTGATCAGTGTCTGTCGATGTTAAATAAATCTGCCTCCAAATTCTGGGTGTCATTTCCTGTTTCTGCTTGCTTTGCAGATCCTTATCTGGGTGTACAACACCAAGAAAAGTGGAGATGAAAATAAATCAGTCAGAGAGGATGTCCAGATCTATCTTACACTGAGAGCAGCAAGCAAGGCACAGAAAAATCTTTTCATGGGCTCTCCCACAGCAGGGTGGTACCATCAGGCAGAGGAGGATGTAACCCCTTTGATGAGAGCAACCCCTTTGATGGTCCATCATCATCTTGTGGACTTGAACATCCCTTTCTCCTGGAGTCACAAGCGACAACGCCTTCCCCATCTGTGTATGCTGATGTCTCCTGTTCACAGCCAAAAGGAGGGAAGCAGAATCCTACGGAGGCTCTTACATCTTCCATCCCATTAAAATTACAAATGGGACTGAAAACATTACATATGTCCTGTGTTACCCATCAGGCAACCATGAAGTCCGTCAGAGATTTTAGAGATTGAAGTAAAATGTGTTTTTAGTTTTCTGTGACCATTTAAGGATAGTGGGCAATTTGTGACTCTATAACATTCTCTTGATCATTGCTTCCATTTCTGTCCTTTAGAGCGTTTATTATCATCTCAAGGTCTCTTCTGTGTTGGTCTGTTTCTCTCACGAGAAACAGAACTCCAGAAAACAGCAGGGTGGTCTGTCCCAGTCACCTCTGGGTCTCTGGCCCTGAGAACAGCTCTGACAATGGAAGGTGCTCAGCGAACTCTTGTGGAATGAATGGTGCACTGTCACTGGAGACCCAGGGTGTCAGGATTCTGAACTGCAAATAATTATAAGTAAATATCTATTTAGTGCTAAATGCATTAAAATATATTGTCTCATTTAAATACATATATTTTTTCTTGTTTTTTTAAGACAAGTTCTTGCTGTGCTGTTCAGGCTGGCTTTGAGTTCACTATGCAGTCCAGGCTGGCCTCAAACTCCCAGTGATCTTTCTTCCTCAGCCTCCCAAGTGCAGGGATTACAGTTGTGCACCACCATGCTTGGCTCATTTAAATACTTATAACACTAAAGTCACTACAGGTTGCGCATCCTGAAGCCAAAAGTGTGAAATCCAAAGCTATGTTCATAATCTGGATTTTGGAGCATTACAGATTTTAAATTTTTAGACTAGGGATACTCAACCGGTAAAGTCTATGCAAATGTTCCAAAATCCAAAAATCTCCAAAATTGGAAACACTTCTGGCCCCAAGTATTTCCTGTAAGAAATACTCAACCTATATTGTTATTACCTACAGTTTCCAAATGAGGCAGCAGAAGCACAGAGAAGTTAGGCATCTTGTGTGAGGTCACAGTGCTTCTTGGAGTTGGAGTGAGGGTTTCACACAAGGCAGTCTTTCTGCAAAGCCTGCATGCCCTTCCACCCCGCTGTACCGCCTCCCTGCATCTCATGTGTGGCCTCAGCTCACCGCCTCCTTCCCCTCCTCCCTCACACCAGATGAGCCACAGACGGCTAAGTAGGCAGCGAACACTTCTCAAGATGTTTTCATCGATTTTGCCAACACTCAGCTGCTTTATCGGCTCTGATGAAACATTTGTGACAACCACAGCAATTGCAATGATCATTTCCATGCTGAAAACATTTGCCTACAAAGCAGACATTTTCTCTTCAAAGTAAACACTGGGGCTGCTGAGAGGCTGCAGCTCATACCCGTGCATCATGCTTCCCCTAAATGCCTCGAAGGCAAAATCTCCCCAAGCATGTTGACAACAGACAGCGAGACGTGGGGTTGTCCTCCCGGAGACCTCGCCTGACATTCCCAGGCTAGGCCTGAGCTGTCTCCATCTGCTCCTCTGTCACCCACCCAGCCTTTCCTGCATGCACACTAAAGCACCAGGCTTGAGGCAACAGCCCTTCCAGCTCTGTGTCTGCTTCCTGTCTTGACTGCATCATCAAGCATATGGATGATGCTTTATTGATCTTAAATTCAGCACTCAGTGGATTTGCTCCATTAATCAGTTAATAGTAAACAACAGAAGACCTTGAATCCCACTGCAGCCAGCCCATGTAGCATCCAGAAGAAAGTAAGACAGAAGGTAACAGAGTTTCATGGAAAGGAGAAAAATCGTCTTGGGACAGAGTTTCCCTAAGTATGTTTCAATAAGTCCTCTTCCAAAGAACGTTAATGAGCCACTTGGGTGTGAGGGTGGAGTGGAGGACTCTCGTTGCCAAGTAAAATGAATGCGTGCAGAGTTAAGTTGGATTTAATGTAAACAGTCCTCTTATCGGCAGGACTTCTCTGAGCCTTTGGCATGCCAAGGTGCTTGAAGAATTGCCAGAGTCATGCAGTGTACAGCATCTTGCATGCATTTGACCATAGGGTCTGTTCTTTTGCCAGGATCCTCAGGATCCTGCTGGACCATGAACCGAACTTGGCGAAATGTTATCTGCTCAGTCTGACAAGGTTGTAAACGGGTATGAAGGGGCAGACCGCAGAGAGCTGCAGCCATGATTGGTGCAGTCCCTGAGGATGGAGAGACTCTCTTGAGGCCCACGTGGCATCTCGGGGGGGAATGGCCTCCCAGAAGCGTGGGGCAATGCACTGAAGATGCTCTTTGCTGGATAATTACACAGCAGGGCACAGGCTAGGTTGTCTCTGGAACCTCAGTCTTCCTCAACAGCCCTAGAAGTCTGCTTGATTTCCTGTGGCATAGGCGAGAATCTCTAGGACCACGGAGGCTGGGAAGAAGGCTCTACAGTTGAAGTCAGAGCCTGTGAGCACAGATCCGAGGTGTCTTGTGTTTCATTTGGCCATTCAACAAAGACTAAAGCTCAGAAATCATGCACAATTTACCTCTTTTTCTAGACCTTGAAATCTGCTTGGTCCATACTGTCCCTGTAGGACCTGACATGGAACAAAGCTCCTTCCTCTGGGAGAGACAGGGGACATGACTTAGAACCCTCCCCAAGGTCTCCAGAAGCCCTCCAGTGCCTCATCTGCACACCTACTCATGAACTTTGCCAGTGCGCTTAAGTGATTGTGACTGTTTCATTTTCAAAATATCAGTCGGCCTGTTGCAGTAATTTTATACTTAAATTATTTAAATGCAATCTATCCATTGAAGCAGTTTCCCCTGCACAGGAGAAGTGTTTTCTTTTTTTAGGAACTGAAGCATGATAAATAAATGAATAAAGACTCGTAGCAAAGTCTCTCTGTCTCCTGAAGAAAGCACTTCAGTGGCGAGTCCCTCTTGTCAGAAATCTTGGAACTATAATATTCCCTGTGGTTCTGCTGTTCGGCATTAAAAATAACCAAAGACCCGAGTCACAGTTGTTTTGATTTGTTTCTTTCTTTCTTTATTTTTTTCCTTTTCCTAGACACGAAGTACATTTTACACCACAATGCTTGAGATGACACAGGGACAGTGCAGAGCTTGCTAATATTCTCTGCTGCTTCTCTCCCCAGGCCTGCAAGCAGTTAGAGTGGCTTAGTGGTGATCACAAATGCTGTCCCATTTGGAAAGCACTTCTTTAAAACCGCATAGATTAAAATTCATGAAAGGCGGCTTGCTTGCATAAATAAATTAAAAGATGCAAAACTGAAGTTTAAACACCCATACACAACTAGCATTTTGCAAACACCATATGCACCAGAGTTCTCAATTCTGGGCTGTCATGCAGGCAAAGAAAGAGGCCTTATTGGGTTTGAAAGCATAAAACCCAGAGCACCTTGCTCACTTTCGGCACAGAGCAATCTCAGCAGCAAAGTGTGAACTAATTGATTTGAACTTTGTCTAAATGCATATGGATTTTAGGAGAAAATGGTAATACCTGGAGATACCAAGACACCAAGAGAGAAAGAACACAGGATCTGTGATCAGACAGTACCAGGTTCAACTTCCAGCTCTGGAAATTGCTACATTGCCTTAGCTAAATCATGGACAATGGTTGATATTCAGTTTTTTCATCTGTAAAATAAGCATGACAAAAAACCAGCCTTGGCTTGAGACTGTCAGAGTAAATGATCGACCATACATACATCAGCTGGTCGAGTGAAAATACACATTTGTATTCCCCTTTTCCTGTTTTTATTGTATGTTTATACACTGGTGACATTGTGGAAAGGAAATGAGCTCTGGGGTCCACAGCCTCAGAATTGTGTGTGACCTATATGGATTTGCTGCATCTCTCTGAGCTCCAGTGTCTCCATTTGTAAAGTTAAGAAGGTAACAATGCCTCTCTCTCAAGCATACATAACACTTATGAAGTATCAGTTTTCGTGCCAAGGCATGGCCAGCACCCTTATCCTTGCTTCCTTAGTAAGGAGAATAATGCTAAGAAATGGATCCCAGAGTGACTAAGCAGGTGAGTGGCAGCCCCAATACCAAAGGGGAGAAAAGCCTAGCTCCATGCCATGTGCTTCCAGCCCTCCTCCATCCTTGATCCTTGTTGCTGACCCCACAGCAGCTCAGAGCTGACCTGGAAAGCACCTGATCCAAGTTGGACCCCGCAGAAAGCAATGTGAGGTCTTCCCTACACTATAGAATGAATATGTTTTCATCCCTAAGCTCCAAAACCTTACTACCAAAATCTGACTGTTCATTGCAGTTGATATCAATGGGATTAACTTCAGGCTGTCCTAGGAACAAATGTGCTCTTTATCAGATTGTATGAACCCCCCAACCTGCTGATCTCTGGCCAGGGGAGTGCAGGAGCTGGAGTTTGCAAAGCCTTCACAGGAGAGTGATGAGTTCATGCGGTAACAATGTGACCTGTGTGGAATCTATGACCTGTTATGAACTGCCTACTGGGGTGTCATATCAGGAACTTGGGAGCAGCCATCTAGCACTCTCTGTCTGGAACTCTCGAACAAGACACGAAACCTCAGAGACCATCAAGAATCAACCTCAGACCTAAGAGGGCAAATTTTGAAACACATACTATTGGTCAGTATTACTTGGTGTTGAGAAACAGGGTAGAAAAAAATTTTAAGTGTAAGAAGAATTTATTAAAGAGATATTTGTGGCAATATCCTTCATTAAGTCTAATGTTAACTTGAAATCTTCCTCTACAAAAACCCTAGAAATGCTTGAATGCAATGATTAGCAAAGCCTACCTTTGAAATTGTGCTACCTCAAAAGAGTAAAAGCTGCCTCCAAAATGTTAAAATAAAGAGGACCTTTCACCCCTGCCTCTGAAAATGTCCTGCTAAGTAGATGAGGAGGTAGGAAAGGGAAAAAAATAGGGACTCAGTATCACTGACCTCAGTGCTTTATGTTTTTATGCCTACCCTGGAACAAAGATGAAACCTTGGTCCTGCACAATTTGACACGTGAACAGAGACCCCTCCATAAAACCAGGATACACAAGGGGTTATACAATATGCAAACTTAAATCACACCCCATCTGCTATCTGTGCACAAGGATGCTTATCTATCTTGAGTAAACTTTAGGAGCAAAAACAGAAAAACTCTTTTCCAAGAATACACCCCTTAAGGACATAATCACATGAGCCTAGGGTTCAAATTTATGAAATCCACATTGTTTCATGTATTACCTGTTATAGTCAGGGGTTTGCATAGAAAATAGTTACATACAGGACACATAGTTTATAGTATTATTTATAATGATCACCCAAGGAGTCAAATACAAAGAAAGTGCAGGAAATCTGTCTACACACTACAATCCTAGAGAATTCAGCTGAGGGCCTGGATCCCACAGTGATATCCTGCATGAGTCCAGCTGAAGACCTAGCGTCTATGACGATGCCTTCCACGAGTTCAGCTGGACGCCTAGCGCCCACAACAATGACTCATGCAAGTCTATTTCATGGACCGGTGCTGGGAAGGTGCAAAAGTCAGCGGTGGAAGCTGGAAAGTCTGTGCCAGCAGGATGAAGGATTCTGCACAGGAGCCAAGAAGCAACGTTCAAAATAAGGGCCAGGGCTCGCCCCAAAATTACTACAGCCACCCTCCATGACAACAAGCTTCTCCTGGAGACTGAACAGCACACATCTTCTCCGGAGCCAGGAAGCAATGCTCAGAGTAAGGACGAGGGCTCCTCCAAAGTGAACCGCAGCTACTCTCAGCAACAAGGACACAAGCTCCTTCAAAGATATCAGCTGAGTTCTATCAGAGAAGCCAGCACAACAAACTCCTCCAGGACAACCAACAGCTCTAAAAACAACAACACTACTCTTTCTCTCTAGGTCTCCTTTTTATGCTGGCAAGTCCTCCGGTGGGCCATCTCTACTCAGCACCATGCTGATTCAGTTCAGCTAGTGTTTAAGTTGACCATCAGTTTTCAGTCCACCACACTGCCCCAAAAGGTAAGAAATAACAACAAAAGCAGATCTCAAGCAAGGGATACCTTGGGGTTCCTGGCACAGAAAAGACTGAAACCTTGTCTGGAAGAATGGTACCTCAACCCAGGTGTCATAGAGGTCCTGCATACAAAGCTCCACTGACTACATGTTTATAACCCAATATTATAAACTATTTGAGTAGAGCAGAGGCCACTTACTGTTTATCTCAAAATTCCCATCCTCCTATCCTCTTTTGCTTAGGATTTAGACATTTTCAAAGTCCCTGCTAGTTATGGATGGCCATATCATTATGTTCTGGCCAACAAGATACAAGGAGAAGTATTGTATGGATTTCCAGTCTATTTCCTCCAAAGACAGCTGGCGTATTCCCTGCTGCTCCTTTCCTTTGCTCATCCTGCTGTTTGTAGCACGGATGTGATGGCGAGGGCTCCAGGAGTCTGGTCTGCAGGAAAAACAAAAAGAACAAGGCTATATTTCCAAGAATATTAAATAATATAAGCAGAGAAATATAATTATAAAAATTTAACAGATTAAAAGCATAGCATTTTTTAAAAAAATGAAATATATGAGAAAAGTACAAGACATTAAGTAGAAAAATCAGGCAGATTTTTGAATTAACCAAAGACAATAATAAAAACAAAAAGCAAATTTAGCCATTGAAACAAACAAATGAAGAAAACCTCAATACACGAGTTTAAAAATTACACAAAAGGAAAGAGGGAGTGAAAGAAGTAGAAGATACATTATAATGAAACTGTAGAACTCTGAAGAAAAAATCTAAAAAGCAGTAAGAGAAAAAGTAATTTAATAATTTAAATGATTGACAGAATAGTTCCCAATAGAAACAGAAGCAAACAGAATATGACAAAACAGTATATCCAAAGTTCTGAAAGAAAATAATTATCACCTAGAATTCCATACACAAGTTAGTATCACTCTTTAGTTGTATACGGAGAAACATATTTCTGCACATATGAAGACTAAGGAAGTTATCACTAATAAGAATTTCATGTTCAAAATGATTTAACACTATTTTTTGAAGAAATATATTGGAACAAGAAGGGAAAATTTAGCTTCAGAGTTTTGGTGGCAAGCAAAGAAATTGGCAAATATGGTAAATATAAATAAACATTGACATAGTAAGCAATTATGCATATTATAAAATATATAATAAAATATGTGATATTTCCTAGATAACATCTATCTTTTATATCTATTATGCCCAACAATACTCCCAAATTAACATACTGAATTCATAAGCTAAAAGAGAATCTTAGAGTAGATTTAATATAAAAGCATTAGAGGAATAAAAATACTCTCAATAAAGTTAGATTTGTAAGTTCAGGTTTTGATGACATCCTTCAACTCTAAACATGAACAACGTTAGGGAATTTTAGGGAATAAAGACATAATCTCCAGACCCCCATCCAAGTTCAATATCAAGATACAGATAGAGTCAGGCACCTGGTAAGCATCATTTTATTACTCATAACACCATCATATTCTTAGGCATTTGACAACACATCAGATACAGAACTCCAGGAATTAGACTGACAGTGCTAGGCAGCTACGCATTCCCCCATATGATCACTCTGCTCTTGCAAAACTTATGACAGTGGAAGAGAGAAAAATGCATGCTCTCTACAGGGGAAAGATAAAGAAGGAAGAAGAAGCTGAGCCACTTGTGTGACAGAAGCCCTGAAATAATGCCACAGAACAGGTGATCTGAATCTTGAGAAGGGGTCTGGGGCCCCATAAAACTAGTGATGAAAACCTGTGTGTGTGTGTGAGAGAGAGAGAGAGAGAGAGAGAGAGGGAGAGAGAGAGAGAGGCTCAAAACATAGAAGATAAAGTGTCAAAAAAGAAAACCTCCTGTGTAAAATAATCCTATTGACCAAAAGCAAAAAACAAGAAACCAAAACCTAATAAAGATAGCTAACAACAATGAAAACTGGATTGTGTATTGTCTACAGATAAAACTATTTATATTGAATCAAAGATATTCAAGTGTAAGTATTTTAAATTCTCAAAAATAACAACTAGGAAATAAATCCATTAAATAAAGAACAAGGAACAATGAACCAAAAAGTCAGTGTTATGGTTTAGTTCAAAACTATTCCCCAAAAAAGGAATCTCCTGTTCGGGGAGAGGGGTTTGGGGAAGGTGATTGCCTCATGGGGGTGCAAAAACCAGTCAAAACAGGTATTGGGTAGATTTGGAGGCCTATATCTTATTGGAGTTTCTGATAAAAAGCATAAGGGAAATGAAAGAGAAGTAGCATCTTATAGAGTAGTAGAATTCTCCGGAGCTGAAACTATGAAAACATTTGGTTAAAGACAGAGGACAATGAAGAGATTTTTAAAGCCAGCCATTAGCAAAGAAAGAAGAAACAGGAGACAAAACAGTAGCAAACAAAATTTTTGGAAGTTAAAGATCAAACATAAAATTTAAGAAATCTGATTTCTAAACTAGCAGTGAGAAAAGTCCATAGACAATCAAGTTTCTACCACAGAATACTTGCCAGAGCTAAGGAGTTCATAAGCAGCTGAGCAGTTCTGGAAATTTAGGTGAAGATGATGTTCAAATCAAGTGAACTGGGCCTAAAATCTGTATGGTGATCAATTAGATCTCAGTCACTCCTCAGAGCCAGGCATATCCCTGCAAATTCAGCAAAGCCTGGGGTCCATTCTCTCTTTGGCTCCTAGAAGACAAGTCTTGCATTCCTGGGAACTTGTCAGATGTGCAAATTGTTGGGTCCCATCCCTCACTTACTTAAGAAGAAACTCTAGGGAGTGACACAGCTGTCTTCTGGTATTTAACAAGTCCCCCAGCAAAGCTTAAGAGCCACTGCTCTAAAACAAAGTGTTTGTAAGCTGCAAATCACTTAGCATAATTAAGATACATATACTACCTTAAAATGGGAGTAAGTAAAGGTTTTCTTATGGCATAGTGATGCTCAGTTTTATTTTCTCTTTGATGCTACAATGCTGGTCGATAGAATATATTGCATGTGGACCTCAGGAAAGAGACCAAAAGTGACTTCACTCAAAATCTGACACAGAACCAGAAAGACCTAAAGGTACCGACATGGGAAGTTCTCCAAGTGAAAGCCCAGGCAAATCACCCTACCTTTAAAATTGAGAGTTGACTTATCTCATAATGTGTTTACTGCCTCTCCTTGGGTTCAAATTCCTCCCTTCTGAAATACAATCAGACAGCCAAAGCCTATCAGGCATCTAGGGATCTAAGGAAACTTTCTGACATCCTAATTGTTTTACATGAGTAACTGGTGAGAAGAAAACTTTAAAACTATTTATCACTTACATCCTTAAAAAATTGATATTGTAACTATGAAAAAACTGGAAACAAATTCAGATAGCAAAATGATTTTAGAAATTAAAATAAATAACAAAGGAAAATCTAATAGTCAGTTTTATATTATAGTCTCTCAGAGAGTATACAGATGAAAAATCAGGTAGTAAAATATAAAATAAATTAAACATAAGAGGTCTAGTAACAAAATAATAAAACTATAGTAGAATTTCTAGGATATTTGATGGAATGAAAGAAAAGCAATCATCAAAAATATAATCAAAGGGTTAATTTGATGGATGAAAAATGTGAAGGACTGTAAAAAAGCATATAATTATTAAATTTCTAAGTAATAAGGACCAAGAAAAGTCCCACAAGCTTTCAGAGGTGTAAAAATGTATGACAAAGGCTCAGAAATCAGATTAATTTGTAACCACTATCACAGAGGGGACTGGCAGGTGACAGCCAGAGCAGTGATATTCTATTCTCAAACTAGTAATAAAATATGAAGGTACAACACACATTCTTAAACCAGCAAAGTCACAGAAAATTGCTTGCAAGCCAGCTTTCTCAGGGAGCCACTAGAGGATGCACTCCAACAAAATGAGGGAGTAATGGGAGTAAGCACAGAAGGAGACCAAGATAGGGGAGAGGTGAAGGCAGCTCCTAGACCTTGGGAGCTGCTATTCACAAAGCAAGAGGCCAAATGAAGGAGGTCAGGAGCCTCCTGGAGAGAAATCGCTAGAAGCCCTCATGCAAATGAGTCATGAAAGGAGATTTAAATATTTGGCAAAGGGTTTGCAATTTAATTGCTGATTTGTACATACAGTACTAAGCAAGTGGAGAAAAGGTCAAACATTAACTCTAAGAAAAGCTAAATGTTGTGAGGGAAAGGAAAAATAAGCTGGTTAAATGAATCGTTTGTAAAAATCATTACATGAGGATAATAATATAAACACTGAATATTTATCACACAAAATTATAATATCACTGTGCTATAATTAGAAAGATGTGAGCTATGGGAATAGTATGGGTTGGGTCAGGGGTAGCAAAAGCTAAATTCTCATCTTCCCTTGTGGGAAATCCATAGAGAGTGTCTAAATGAACCCTCAAAAAATAACCAATACTCCGAGCCAGAGGAGCCTATAACAAAACTGTTAGCTTTCCAGGGTGAAGTGACTGCTTCCAAGAAGGGGGAAATAAGGAGATGGGGGACAGGGAGCTTCATTTGGTGCAGTTGGCTTTTTAAATCTATTTAATTCTTCAAATTTTATTCCACAATTGACTTAACCATAATTTCCATAATTTGAGCTCTAGCAGACCAGGAGTCATATCTTGGCAGCTACCACTCCTGGAAAAGAATGATCTGGGGCCAAAGATTGCTAAAGTTATATCATTCTTCAAGTTGTGTCCATAATTGGCTAAACTAAAAAATAAAAACAAAGGAAAACATTTACGAGAAGAAAATACAAGGTCTAACAAAAGTATGACTGTCTTTAAGAGGCAATGTATCTGAAGGAGATTTTTTAAAAAGTATTAAATTAGTTCGTATAAGCAAAGGTATTTTTAGGGATTAAAAAAAATATTGTTTTGCAAGTGAAGCCAGATGTGCCAAGCAGATGCCGGTCTTCTTACTGCTCTTAGATGTCAAAGTAGAGGAGATGAACAGGAACCATTTCAGTTCAGTGGCTTGAAGACTCTGTTGTAGTGATGTGAGAACCACCCAGGGTATCCAAGACATGCCTGACAATGTCAAAACAGCAAGCAGCCTCATCTCCCATCTTATATTTTGAAATACGAAAGAAAAAAAACCAACAGATGGAATAGCTTTTTCATTATTTTCCACAGCCCAAAAGGAAATTCACTTCCACTTTAATAACATTTCTATTTCTTATTTATCATCATGTAAACCTTCAATTGCAAAGTCTAAATGTAAGGGGTAGGGTAGATGAATAAAAAAGAAAGTGTTTGTTGCATTTTTATTATTGAACTAAAAATAAAGCTTATGTTCCTTTGGAAGAGAAAAACAGACAGTAGCTAGCTTGATGCATGGCCATGAAGTCAGGAACCTGGCTCAGGGATGTGCAGTTTTGCCACAAATAATGCCCAAGATCACACCACAGAATTTTGTCCAGGTGCACAGGCAAGCCCTGCCTCACTCGGCTCTAATCTTACAGCCCGGACTTATAACCAGCCATGGATATTGACCCACAGGACTTCCACCCCAGCCACCTATGATGTTTTTCAACCACCATGGCCATAAGACGCTTTTCCTCTGTCCAACTTTAACTTCTCATCGTATTTCTGTTGGTTGCTCCAGGGGCAAATATCTGTTGCTTGGCTATAGAGAGAACTAGGAAAGGGCATCTGGACTGTTTGACTCATGAAGGAGAAGGGCATTGGATGTCAACCCAAAGGTGAAGACATAATGATAGCAATAATGACTATCATAATTTGAGCTCTGTCAGATGATAAGGAAGCACTTAGGGCCTGCAGTTAGATTAGTTGGGCTCAAATCCTGCCTCTTCTTTTCCTTTAGCTACTCAGCTAACCACACTCGCAGCTCAAGACCTTCGCTCTTGCTCTTCGCTGCTTCCCAATGTTGATCTCTCTTTAATAGAGAATCCTTCATTTGATCCACCTTTGTGAGGCACCCTATTTAAAGGCACGTCCTTCTTGGTGTCTCTTCTCCGTGATTACTATGTATTCCTAAAGCTTATCTTCATAGGTTAAACTACTCATTTCCCTGTTATTCTTCTTCCTTACTCTTTCTTCCCTGCTCTCAGCACACCCACTTGAATGCCAGGCCCACAAGAACAGATATTTTTGTGTTCTGTTGCTACTGTATTTTTGAAAATCAGAGCAGTGGTTGTCACAAAGTAGACATTCTATAAGTATTTGTTGGCTGAGTGACTTGGATCTGCATGAGTCACTTCTTTGAGCCAGATTCATCATCTGTGAAATGGGGTTAATAATAGAAATTACTTCATAGGATTATTTGAAGGATTAATAGAATAGTGTTTGTGTGGAGAGAGGGTGATAAGTCTGTTACTCATCCACCTTGCATTTCCTGTTTTCAGCTCAGGGCTTTCCCATGGGGGCAGTTAGACTTGGGGTCCTACTATGTCAAAAAACTGTCATGATAGAACCATAGAATAGAGACATCATGTTCTTGGCTTTAAAGTTCAATGCTCTCAGTCCAGAAGTTACATAGAAAATATTTAGGAGGATATGTGATCAAGTAGAACCAGTTTTTCCTGTTTCAATATCCATCCCCATAAAACCCTGTAAGGCAGAGAGGAAAGAGACAGCATTAGAGAGAAAGAAGAGTTCTCTTCAACAAATGGCCCTTCCACTCTGCCCTTTCCCTCCTTCTGGTGGCGGCTGTAGGAGGGAAGCATGGGCAGGAGAGCTGGGAATACAAGAGCAGAGGGCCTGTCACCGTGCTCCAGTCTGGCCCTGTGTGGGACAGCAGCTCACACAGGCCCAGAAGCAGGCATGAGGTGTGGTTAAAATATATGGTGAGTGTTTAAATTTAAAAAAAAAAAAAAGTGCAGTGAAAGGCACATTGCTATTAATCCCTCGCAAAGTAGTCCCGTCTTTTTAATTCGGTGATCCCACCAGTCTTACCATCTTCTGGAAGTTCTCTTTCATGAGTGTTTATAGGGTGTGATCAAAAATACAGTGAATACTACTGCCAAGTACAATCCAAAGAAGGGACAGGCTTGTAAAAATACTACATGGCGTCTTCATCCACCTTAGTCACTGGACCTGGCACTGTGAGACTTCTGGCTCTTCCCCAAAGTCAAAATGACCATGAAAAGTCAGTGTTTTGAATTAATTCAGGACACTGAGGCATCTTGGACAGTACCACTAAAAATATTCGTAAAAGAGGATTTCCAGAACTGCTTCAGACAGTGGCAGGAATGATGAGATAATTGTGAGCAAAGAGAGGGGGCATATTTTGAAGGACATTCATGCCATTATGTCTTTAACTATCAAAAAATTTTAAATTTAGACTTTTACTCTATTTCCCCATCACACCTCATAGCAGAGACGGATCTACGGGGTTCTGGAGACCCTGGGCATCCACAAGTCTCCAGTGGCCCCAGCACACCTCAGGAGTAAGCAGGTTTCCACTAGACCCCGTGAGATGGCATTAGAATTCAGAGAGAAAGGTTCCACCAGCGTGAACCATGAAGGAGTAGGTGGGGCACTGCACTCAAGCTTGTCCCCAGCACGCTTGGGGACAAGATGCCAGTGACTAAAGACCAGGAGTTTCATCTTGGCAACTAGCTCTGTTACTGGGAAAAAAATGACCGGGGGCCAGAGCCTCAGCCCTCCCTTTACCCAGTCCCACAACAGGCTGCGTCTCAGCTCCAGAATGTGAGGAAAGGAAAACAGAAGCTGGAATTTACTGAGCCGAAACACAAAATAGCTCAGAAACCACTGAGGCAATGGAGATCCCCTGGCTGTGACTGAAACGGGTGTCTGCCATCAACCAAAATGGCGGATTGAAATCAGTTTTCGTAAACAGAGAGTTAATAAATAAAAAGAAAGAAAGGCATGGAAAAATAAGCAACAAGTGAAAACCAACCCTCCTAAAATATGTGAAGAACTCTTTGCAGTGTCTGGCACTTCCTGAGCAAGGAAATCAGGGGAAGCTGCCGTTATCACTGTTTAGACCTGCCAGACACCAGGCCATTCGCTTCACGTGCGTCATGGTAAACTCCCACGACGATCTTGCAGGGAAGGTATTTTCTTTCCATTTTGAATAAGAAACACAGAGCTTGGAGTGATGCAATGATTTGGTCAAAGTCATCTTCTTAGGCAATGCCAGAATGGGGCTTTTATGTAGGTCCATTCCAGGACCCACAAGTTGCATTGCCTCCCTGGGCACAAGAGTCCTGCTTTGGTTGATAAGCCCAGCAGTCCTGTGTCCCAGACCACAAACATTTGTCCAAATACATGTCATTTCCCCAGAGTTGCGGCAGACAGGAGTTGTTTTGTGATGTAAAGAGAATCCAGGGGCTTTGGGCTTTGAGTTGGGATGCTGGTAGATGACCCGCAAAGGTCTTTGAATCCCTTAGCCCCAGACCTACAGCCTTGGCAAAAAAAAAAAGTACGAGATGAGTGACGTCCCCCTTCGGGAAGCCTAAAAAGATTAATTAAGACACCAAAGGGAAGAAATCCTTTCCCATCTCAGTAGGCATCGGGAAGACCCAACTGGTGCCACCATCAGGTAGGTCTTTGTAGGAGATGGAGGGGACTGAGGCGGGGTTTAGGGTCATTTCCATGCTCACTGCTACACACCCAGTGATCTTCCTCACCTAGGGCAGGTGAGCTAGACACCAGGGACGTGCAATTATGCACAGACTTCAGAGTGACTTTGCTGTATTTCACTCTTGCCTCTCATTAGTAACCCATACGCATACACACTGCACACACAGAGCCCTGGCCCGTCCTGCTCTAGTGAAGGCTGCCTTTTCTGGAATAAAAATGGTCCTTCCCTTCCAGGAACTTGTTAGAGTTGTTATTTACAAGATTCCTTTCAGTAAATCTTCCCTTTTATCTCCCTCTCTCTACCCCGCCCTGACACTCATTGCATATTATCTCTGGGTATTTTAGGCTCCTACCCTTTCTGTAGCCACTGTCCAGCCTGAACACAGGCTCTGTCAGAGGTGGGGGTGCCCTGCTTCGTCAACCCCTCCCTTAAGGACAGCACTGTCCAAGGGAAACCCTTGGCTGTCACCTCAGAAGGGCCTGACCCAGCCATACCACAAAGTTCCCTGAGGTATGAGTCCCAGTCCTCCCCCCACCAAACGCTGCAACTCCAGCACAGGAAGTAAGGACTGGGGTGCAGATTGTGAAGAGCTTCTATGTCGCACAAGGGCTGAGTGCCAAGACCACAAAAACTGGCTGGCCAAGCCGTACCCCTCCCTGTCATATCAGATCTCTCAGTTCACGCATAATGACAGGGATGGGAGTGTTCCTGGGATGGAGATTCTTTGGGCAAGAGCCCAGGAGGGCAGAAGCAGTTGCTGTATGTAGCTCTAGAGAACTTTAAAACTTTGAGCTAAAGACTCTGACCAGTGACAGGCCTTGCCCACACCCAGAGGGAGGGGAATTTCTGTATCCAAGGTGAGGGCAAGAGTAGTGCGCATTCCAAAAGAGAGGGTCTCTCAGCAGGGTGAGAGGAGGGGCAAACTTTCAAAAGGCATCACCAAAGAGACAGCTGAAAAGCCTATGTCCCTTGAAGGGATGTTTCTCTCAGCCATGATGTCTTTATCCTCAAAAAAACCAAAAAAACCCCTCACTACTCTAGCGGGGAAAGAAATCATCTAAACTCAAAGCCTCAGTGAGATCTCAAAGAGTTACCAGCTGATAACTAACCGTGACTGAGCTCCTAGCCCACGTCAGGCCTCATCCTGGGAGTGACTTGGTTTCCAAGCCATGTAACACTCAAAACCGCCTTCTGAGGTGTGCACTGCTTACCATCTTCATTTTGCAGGTGAGGAAACTAAAGTACAGAGAGGTAAAGGAATTGCATAAGGTCACATGACTAGGAATGACCATGCTGGTTCCAACCCAAGAGGCCTGGCTTCAGAGATGAGAGCTAAGCTATCTTACTTGCGTCCACTGCCTTAGGCCAGCGTTTTACCATTTTCTTCCTCTTGTCATCTCATCCTGATCCTGAACTCTCTGAGGGAAGACACTCTGTCTTCTTTATCTTCATTTATTCTCAAATCCTAGCAAAGGGTTTGAGATGTGCAAAAAATGCTCAGTTGAACTACAGGTCTCCTTTAAATGTCTGCACTGTGCAGAGAGTAGTAACCAAGCAAAAAGAACATCTGTGCAACCCTTGCCAGGTAGACAGCACCATGCTACCTGCACCGTACTTATCTTCCCTTTGGCAGCCCCAGAGTTCTCTAAGTTGTAAACACTATCATTCAGCCAGCTTCACAGAAGGAAAACTGAGGCACACAGAATCTAACTGTAGGCTCCACAGCCATGGCTCTGACTGAGGTGTTTGACTCCATTTCCCAACTACTTGATGTATGACCCAATGGTTGTACTGCTTTGAGCTGTAACGGCAAAGGCAGGCCTGTGGGGAAGGAACTCATTCCAACCCCAAGGTCCAGGAAGTCTTCCTGGAAGTGGTAGTACCTGTCCTAGATCTAGAAGGATGGGCAGGATCCATATATACGAGCAGAGATGAGTAGGCAAGGCAGGGCACCCCCGAGGACAGGAAACCATGAGGGTAAAAAGAGGCAGAAAACAGCAGCATGGCAAGAAATCAGGATGACTTCTACGCAGCTGCAGCTTGGGATGAATGAAGAAAAATGTGGGAGGATGAGTTAGAAAGAGGCCCAGGGCCAAACTGTAGTGAGTTTTGAATGACAGGCTTAGTTCCTGGGCAATGGGGAGCCATTTAATATTTTTGAGCAGAATTAGAAATCAGAACAAGGATGGTTTAAAGCAATAAGACTTAGGGAGGATAAAGAGCAATTAGCATTCCTAGAAAAATGGGGTCTGTCAGTTTACCAGGCACAGAGTTCAGGCAAAGGACACAACAGAGAATCTAAAGCCAGACACTGGTATTGTGTGAGGGCTCTGACGGAAGAAAGAGTTAAGAGAGATGTGGACGCTTCCCCCCGACTCTGAAGATGAGTTCCGTAGCGGACAGCATGTTGTGGGAGCAGGGACCTTGTCAGGCCTCGTGGGCGAATGAAGCTAATGAAGCTTTTCCCTCCCACTGGGAGCATTTTCTAAGAGGTCAGATCTAAATTCTAGGGCATCTACCCCCTCATTCCAGGACCCACAAGCTCTAGTAGGTAACTCAGGGCTCCACTTCCATTTCTTAAGACAAATTCTTCTAGATTTGATCTATGCAGGGAGATGTACACTTGATATCAGTGTCAGGAGTCAGTAGCCACCACACACACACACACACAGAAACACACACATGCAAACAGAAGCACACACACATGCACACACACACACGTGCACGCTCACATGCAGTTGTCCACCACAACTAACGACCAGCAGCTTAATAAAACCCCCTCCTCTGTGTGAGCTGCATTAGCAAGTGGATCCAGTAATGGGAGACAAGCCGTACAAATTGAAAACTAAAAACTTCCAGATTTCATCCAGCTTCGTCCTGTTTTTCCTTATGTCACTTATTTTATGCTGCATGAATTGGATATTAGTTCCCCTGTCTCGCTGCAATGTCGGATCACTGGGGTAGCTTGTGCAGACTCAATTTCGCTCAGAGTAATAGAGTGAGATTATTCAAAATTATTTCCAGTGGGCTGCGCCTGCCTGTTCCTTCTGTTAGGAGAATAGAAGTAAACAAGTCGCCACCCTCCTCGCAGGCTGACATCCCTGACCCGGCGCCCCTCTGCTTGGCTCCTTAATCGCGAGAGCATTTTGGTTTTAGCTACGCTCAATTAATTCATCCAGGAAAAGGTCCAGTCAGAAAGAGTTGATTTAAAGTGAGAGAAACTGGGCATCTGCTTAGACAGCCAGATGATTCCCAATATGTCTTGCATCGGGAGAAAATGAAGAGCTCTCTCCAATATTTAAAGCACTCACTTCTCCACAATGTTATTTGTTTCTTTGCAAGTTTAAGCAGAAGTGGGGTGGAGGCAAGGGACAGGCGCCTCTGCTGGGTGGGAAAAGGGCAGTGCTGCTGGGGCAGGGACTCGAAGCACCTGGGTCCCTGTCTCACCTCCGGCTCCGTGGAGCCGGGTGAGAAGGGCTGGGGAGTCCAAGTGGAGTTCTTCCCCCATGCTAGACATACAGCTGGTTCCCATCTTCCCGTGGAACACAAGAGCTGAGCCAGCATATGGGAAAGTGGGATGTCAACATTTTTTTGCTCAAATTTGATAAGCAGCTGAAGATTAGCACCTTTCTCCTGTCTCCATTTCAAACAATGCTACTTTCAAGGCATGCAAACTAGCAAGAAAATCCATGCCTTGTAGACTTCTGAAGCTTGAGGGGAGAGAAAAGGGCCTACAGCACTGGGGACAAGGGGAGGAGGACACCGTGTTAGTGACCCCATGCCCACACCTGTCAATGCAGCAACTTCCAAGCTGGTGAGGAGGGAGTCCCACCGTGAGGATTCCTCCCGTGAGTCTTCCTTAGGGTTGGTTCCACTGTGCCCTTGGCTCAGAAATGAGGCCAGGCAGCAAAGCATCTGTCCAGTGGGCAGGGAGATCCAGGCCCTTGGTGGCCTTGAGTCACCCCCAGGCATCCCGCTTCAACTGTGCCGAAAGCATTACATGGCACAAACAAGCTGGGGAAATCAAGGACCAATCGGAGCATTAAAAACAGGCTTTTCTGGCCTCCCAGGGAAGGCTAAGGTTTGGACTCTGCTGCCATCTCCTCAAATTTTCCACTGATGTCACCCCAGGCAAATAATTGGTAGAGAGGAGACTTAAAGGAAAAGACAGGGGCTGTGTGAACGAACGGGTGGTGGGAGAGAGAGAAAAGCAGGTTGGGCCTGGCCCCCGCTGTGATCACGCAGCCCTCCTGCTCACTTGGCAGCCAGGACTGTGGGCCCCATGTTTCACTGCAAAATAAAACTTTCTTCTTATTCCTTGATCAGAAATATGCTAAGAAAGGCACGCTTCTCCTTCAGAGAGGAGAGACCTCTGCTTCACACAGCAGACCTGGCTGCTTTATCCCAGCCTGGGAGACATCATGGGCAACTGAGGCAGGTGGTCAGCTCCAAACAGGTGACCTGGGCCTGTCTCTACTGTGCCATGTGATGCTTCAAGGGCTGCAGCCCTGCTCTGGGCTTCCGATATATATGGTGCTCAGCTTGTCTCTAATTGTAAGAACGGGGTGTTCAGTGAGTGTGCTGCAAACAACTCAATTTGACGGTCTCTGCAGATTATTCAAAGCAGCAGAAAGTCCAGAAATATTAGCTAAATGCTTCCTATGGGCCAGGCACTGTGCTATGCATTTTGCCTAGCACATATTTCTTTGATTTATGTATTAAACATTAACAGTCATGTGTGAACACTTTTCTAGGCACTGCAAGTACAACAGTAAGCAAGAGAGTCACAGTCCCTGTCTTGTCCAAGCTTGTGCTCTGGCTCCCTCCTTTGGACCTGACAACATAATGATCTGGTAGTAGTATTTTATATACAGGGAAATAAGTGCACAGAGAGCTGGAGTGATTTACCAAGGACACAGAGCAGTCACAGGAGAAGAACCTTAGCCTTCTCTTTAAATTCGTGTCCTTTCTTATTATACAAACAAGAAACCCATGCACAAGTGAGTCGAAGGTGCTGACACAACCTCCCCAGCCCTTGAGAAAGAAAGGAAAGAGAATCAGAGAAAGAGATGGAGAGAAGGAGAGAGAGAGAGAGAGAGGCTGACTCTGAAATGCTCACAAAAAAATGTTTCTGTGTTGTCTTCAGAAATCACTCTCCGGGAGGCCAAAGCTCTGGCCTGACCAAACTCTATTCCTCAACTCCAAATATTTCTTATACCAACCAGGCAAGAAATGCTGGAGGGGCCAACCAAAAAACTAAAGCTCTAATAATAATAATAGGCTTACATTAAACCATATGAAGTCATTCTGAAATGACTAAAGAGAAATAGCAGAGGAGAAGTGCCCTGGGCTCACTCTCTGTTTATGTATTGCACATTATACCTTTTCATCACAATTACCTAAAGTGGTACATTTGTACTTCCATAATGTATGGAATTCATTACATAGTTTTGCAATGAAATTATCACACTGTGCCTGGGACATCTGCACCCTGTCATACATCATTCTATTCATTTCTAGTTAATTTAATCCCAATATCTGCCCACATGATAAGACAGATGTTCAGCTACGCTGCAGCTTCAATGGTTTTCTGCCTTGAAGAAAGTTGAAGCCGTTGAAAGAAATGATATCCTTCAGACAGAAAGCTTACAGGATTAAAAAAGTTAGGGGGCTTTGCCACTTCGCTATTATTAGCTTTATTATTGTTGGTCTATCACGGTAACCTCTGCCGTGAGGATCAACATGTGAGACTGTCAGAGGTGTAAGGCCAGTGGGAGCGTTTCTATGAGTTTTTCTACAGCCAGTGAAAATGAGTTCCCATCAAAACTGGTTTAGAAATGTGTGCCTGCCACTCAAAAAAGAAAAGACCTTTCACACTATCTGTTGCTCCAAGGGGACAGGGAAAGAAGCCACTGGTGCTTAAACCTTTCTTATTCACCTGGCCAGTCTGGACATTTGACTCCTGTGACCTCTTCCAGTCCTACTGCCACCCTGGAACCTGGCCACGATGGTGACTCCTCCTCCCCAGAGCCTGTGATGTGTATTGCCTATACTTCCTGTCACTTTTCTGGTTACGTATCCGTATCCCATTCTAATTTGCATAGGCTTTTGAGAGAGCTTCCCTTGGGTGTGAATTCTGGTGGCCACACATTGTCTGGGTAACTTAGGGCAAATTCCTCAGGCTCTTGAGGGTTCAATCACATCATTTGCATAAAGTAAATACTAATTACTATTTCACAGAGAAGTGTAAGATTGCATTAGATAACCCATGTAGAGTATTGAGCACATATTTGGCTCATTCATGTAAATAACAATTTTTTTCTTTTTTGGTACCGGGGATCGAACTCACGACCTCACACTTGCCAGGCAGGTGCTTAGGTCACTGAGCTAAATCCCCAGCCCATAAATAACAATAGTAATGATTCTTTTAACAATAAATGTAACTTACCTTTACACATGTGAGAAGTATATAAAATGGTTCCTGCCTCATGGTAGCATCTAAAGTATAGCACGTTATTATTAACAGTATCAATATTATCATTATTATTCCACAATGAATCAAGTTGTATGGAAAACTTTCCTAACTTTTGCAGTGGCTAGCTAGTGTCCTTAATAGATGACACAAAATTGCAGTGGACCCTGGAACATTAAGTGCATTAAAAAAAGCACCATAAGAAAGAGAGTCATAAGTGAAATAAGAGCATCATTTGGAGCAGGGACAGAAGGGTGGGAGTACATGACCTTAGTATAGCATCCCCCTGAAGACAGAAGGACTTACTGCACTACAGATGAGAACTTAATTGTTTCCAATTCCACTAGTCAACATTTAGTGAGGCCTGGCTAAGTGTCAGACTAAGATATAGAGACACTGTATGAATGTGAAGATGGATACACTCACAGATGTACATATATACGTCCAAATAGATATTTACATATGATCTTATTTTAATAGAAATATAGTTTAGCATAAAATAGTCAAGTAAACCATAGGTCTAGACGGAGCTATTCACATATGGGCTTCCCTGCCACCTTACCACGTACCTGTTCACTAATCTGTAGTTCTGCTGCTCAGGTGGTCTAACCCAGCTCCACCAGGGCAAATCCAACTCTACTGCATTCTGTCAGCAGAAAAATCTTCTGTGTCTTTTCCCATCATCCAGGAATATTTCTATATAAGCTGTCTATTTTTTTTTCTTTTCTTTTTTTCTGTTCTGAATTTCCTTTCTTATTGTGCCAGTTCATACTGTCAACTTGACTGAATTAAGAGACCCTGGAGAGTGATTGGATGGTGAAGGCACTATATCCATTGCTGGATTAATCCACTATGTTCACAGCAGAAAGTGCTGCTAAAGGCAGGTGATGGGAGGGAGGTTCTTTTAAAGAGTGTAATTTTCCTGGCACCATTTACCTGTGTTCTGCTTCTCGTTCACTGAGAAATGAGCAGTTTGTTTTCCTGTGTCCCTCTGCTACAACATTCCTTCCTGGGAACCAGTCAGCCATGGACTGAAATAAACTATTTTGTCCTTTACGTTTTGTATTAGTCACTGTCTTATTGTTGAAATAAAATTCTCAATTCCCACAATTTAAAGAAAGGGAAGTTTACAGTTTCAGGGGGTTCAGTCCATGGTCTGCCAGCTTCAAGGTAGAAACCATATGGTGGAAGAATCTGATGAAATAAAGCTGCTCATGCCATAGTGGCCAGGACACACACACGTGCTCGCACACACACACACACAGACAGAGATAGTGACACAGAGAGAAACAGAGACATGAACTCATCAATGGATGAATCTACTAATGAGTGTACTGTCCCCATGACCTAATCACCCATAAAGCACGTGAGGTTTTGTGGGGATATTTTAGATCTAAGTCACAACAGTTGTTTCATCACATTTAACTTGGGTGATCATTCTATATTGCCCAAACATATATTCCA
This sequence comes from Dolichotis patagonum, assembly GCA_004027295.1. Lineage (NCBI taxonomy): Eukaryota > Metazoa > Chordata > Mammalia > Rodentia > Caviidae > Dolichotis > Dolichotis patagonum. The sequence goes on along the minus strand of PVJX010005960.1, from coordinate 29,380 downwards.
AGATTATGTTTTCATTACTCACTGCTTAATTCTCAATATTTGAAACAGTGCCCTGATATAGCAGGTCCTTTGTAAATATTGAATGAATAAAAAAGTAAACAACAACTCAAGTGTTCAATCAGGTCTCAGCTCATGAACCAACAACTGTTAGAAGTAAGTCTCTGCAGAGTTCTGCTTTAAGAAGAAACTGAAGGCTTTCTGGGAAAAAAATGTTGTGAGTAGGTAGTAAAGCCAGCCCTGGGCTCAGAAGCACATGGCATAGAGTGGTGGACGTCTGCTACTCCGGAGGAAATAATTAGGTGGCAGGAAGGAAAGAGAAGAAGGAAAGCATGCAGTTTGTTTTATGGAAGACAACGAGGGATAAATTGGTATCAAAGATGAGATGAAAGATAAAAGCCACCATCTTCTACCTCCCAATTACTCTGATGCTGGTGCTGACCCCCTAAGAGGGGACATGTCCATCTTAGTTTCGGTGCAAGGTTTCCACCAATTAAATACTTGGAGAACTCGGTGTCAGGTCTCGTCCCTTCTCACTTGGAGCAGGTCCTCTAGGCCTACTTACTGAGTGACAAAATCTGACGGAGCTGGTAGCATATTTCCAAACCAGAGCAGAGTCCTGCCTGGAAACTGCTTCAGATTAGTAGGAGACACATAGCCTGGGCTCTAAAACCAAGGAGCTATGGCTTCAACCACCAATTCTGCAAAATACGCTTTGTTCAGAATAGCAAAAACAATTTATCTTCTTTGTGTAAAAGAGAAATAAAATGATAATAATAACATCACAACATAGGAATGGATGAAATGAATTAGCAAGCTTTGTACTTTGTCTTAGGGTATCTCCTCTCTTGTTTTTATTTTGTCTTAGACCAGCCACTTTCAGGCAATGCTGGTATTGTTCCCAAAGAGCCACCATTGCTTAAGTGGATGGAAAAAAGGAGCCTCTCCTTTGTGGTTTGCTGCAACACGGGCTGCTTCACCCAGATCCTAGAAGCCAGTTTAATATTGAGTTCCCTGGCTAGAGGCCTTCAGTTACACCCTGAACATATTGAACTCCAGCTGTTGAGCTGAGGAACAGCTGGAAATTACACAATTGACACCTAAATGGAGGCGATGATCCCTGCACAATCACCTCTCTGTTACCTGCACATAGCTTTCTGCTTCAGCCTTGCTAGTATTTTTTTCCCTGTGGTTGTCCAGGCCCATGCTGACTTCCCAAGCTGGCTCAAGCTGGGACAGTGTTTGTAGGGTGGCAGTCATTGTGACAATGCCTGTGTGCCTATATGCATATTGCCAATTATCCTAGCCAAATTGACATAGTCTGGGGAGAAAATAGTGATCTCTACAGTCTGTACCTCTGTTTCTTAGTGTATCACCCTGCACTATTCCTGCAAACAGTCATACACTGGGCAGCACAAAGCCCCTTTTCTCGGCTGTTTTCGGCCCTGGTTCCTTCAGCAGTAATCGTTCCTGTGAGACTATGCAAGGAAGGCAGAATAGTATGGTAGGAAAAGCACAAACTTCTGTTCTTGAAAAATCCAATTCCCAGCTCTGCCATGTCCAGCTGTATGACCTTGGATAGTTATTTATTTTCCCTGTCTCACAGACTTTATGCAAGGTCACATTTAGAACTGCTGAAAGACACAGAGATTCAAAGTGATAGCCCCTTCTAGAGGTTATTTCTTTAAAGTCTCTTTGCCTAGCCCCTAGACAATACTGCCTTGCTATTGTTTCCACCAACCCAATCTGATTCATACAGCTACTAGTAACTGCAGGCCTTGCCTGGGTCCTTTCAGCCAATTCTGGATTTGATTATACCCTCCAAACTGGGGTGTCTTTGTGGTTCAGATACAGGTGGAAACTTCCCTGTGTCCCTTCTAATCACTCTTTTCCTATAAAATGCAAGAGAAAGAAAGAAGCATTATAGTATAATGATGATCTTGTATGATAAATCCATAAAGTGTTCTTCCTGATTCATAAATGAAGTTTCCTAGAATCGCAGATGTGAAGTGTCATGCCCACATTCACATGGGTGATAAATAAATAGGCAGTTGGCTTTGGTGACCTTCCAGAGGCAAAGATGCAGTGTCCCAGCCATATGGCAAGACCACAGGCCTGAAGTTTGCCCCTTAATTTTGCGGCAGTGTCCTGAGAGGAAAGCCTTGAGGTCACAGTAGACAGAAGGTGAGTATGAGAGCAGTGCTTTGGGTAACGTGAAAGAAACTGCGTGCCAAGGAAAGACAAAAACAACATGGGGACTCAGAGACAAAAAAGGCTCTGAGTCCCCATGCAACCTTGCCCAGCAAAGGTGAAAATGGGCCCGGGGAATGGGAGGTAAGAGACCTCTGGAAGAGTTGAGAGATTTACCCTATCACTTCCTCATTGTTATTGAGACCTGTACCATTATCCCATGACATTCTCCTCTTAAACTGAGTACCCTAAAGGGAGATGTCTCACATACATTTCCAGAAAGAGGGTCTTTCTCTTCTCTGCGCATTCAGAGAATATGCATTGAGTGCCTGCACAGATGTTTTGCAAGGTTCAGGGAAAACAGCAGTGAGAAAGACACGCTAGGCCTCTTTTGTGGAGCTCTAATTCCTGCGGAAGGAGAAAGATGATAAGCACAAAACATGGAGGTACTCTGGTGCTTCTGACCCTGGGCTGGTCCTGCCTGTATGGTGGGGACATTGGACATCCGTAGGAGATACAGGGGGTTGATTACCATAAAGACTCTCTCCTCACCTCATCCGCCTCCACCCCACACATATGAAATGCTAAGTCCCCTGCAATGAAAATTTCTCTTCTATACAGTAAATATTTACCCTGTTCAAAATGTCAGCTATAATCTGCTTGAGAACACTGGAAAATTCATAAAGAAATACAAAGGCTCCAGGTAGAGACGGATATTCAGTAGGACAGAAAACAAGACAAGAAGGCAGGGAGAAACAGTGGAATTTATTCTACATTGGGTAACTTAGCAGGTTAAATGGTAGTTACCCCCACTGCCACCACCAATATGTCCTGGTCTTCATCCTTGGAACCTGTGAATGTTACCTGCTTGGAAAATGGGTCTTTGCAGATGCAATAGGATCTTTACAGTTGAGAATCCTAAATTAAGACATCATGCTGGATGATTCAATGACAAATGTCTTCACAAGAAAAAGGCAGAAGATTTGAGGCGGACAAAAGAGGAGAAGACAAACAGAAGAGGCAACAATGAGATGAGACATCTACCAGCCAAGGAAGATTTCAGACCTGTGATCTCTAAAACAGTGCCAGAATAAATTAGTTACAACAAATACAGGTGAGCGGAAAAGGCTTCTCGGAGGCCACATTTATGCTGATATCTGACCATGCAGAAGAGGGACTAGTCCAAAGTCACCAAAACACACCAAAATCTGACTTGTCTGGAGAGAGAGAGAAGAATTTGCCAGGCCAAAATCCATGCGAGGGGCAGAATAGACAAACTCAGCATGTGTGCTAGGACTCTGGCCCAGGGTTCAGCTCCTGATTCTAATTATTAGTAGCTGTGTGACAGGACAAGTTTTGATCTGTGTTTCTCTTCAGCACCTGGAATGGAGCTTAATCACAATGCCCCTCCCAAGTGAAGAAGAACAAATTAATCAACAAAGTGCTTGGAACAGCATCTGATATAGAGTGAGCTTTTAATAAAAGTTGTTATTATTATTATTATCATCTCAATTTGAAGTCATCAGTGGCCAGAATTCTCTTTCTTGATCACAGTGACTGAAGCAGAAGGCTGAGGCTACTTGTAATGCTGTGAAAGGGTCACCATTGCTAGCTGGGTCCTCAAGAAAGGGAGGACAGGGCTGGAGGATGACAGCTTGCACTTAAGCTCCTCACAACCTGCAGATTCCTGCCTTGCAGAGAGCCCCGTACGTGCCACCCAGCACCCTTGAAAGGCACAGAGCGGCCTGATAAACAGATGACTGTCAGCTCCTCTGATCCGCACCTGATGGCCCCAGGGAAGGGAGAGGCCCAACACCTTGTCTCCTTTCCCAAGAGCCAGGACTGTCTTGGCAAGCACAGTCCTGTACTGCGCCCATCCCTCTTCTTGCATTTGAGGGTTCCAGAAAAAATGTCCTGATACAGATAAAATGGTTCCAAGAGGAGGGGCAGTGTGCACTGTAAGGTGCCTTCCGGCTACCCCGACACTGATGGCCAGCCTTCCGTCAGTGGCTTAATACGCAGCATCCCATAAACCTGCCACGTAGGGCTGGACAGGGTCAAGGTGTGGCCCTGTGGGCTAAGGAGAGTTAGGTGAGAAGAAGATGCCAGGCTCTGGCTGAGGAGCCCCTGGGGCAGGCTGGGGACGGAGCAGGGGTTGGGGTGAGGGTTTGACTAGGGAAGAGATCTATTCAGTAGGTGCATAGTGACAGATGCCTGCAGCGTCCTAGGCATGAGGTAGGTTTGGGGCATAGAAAGATGAACTAAAGCCGGTGCTCCTGTTCCCCTGGTAATTACAGTCTGGTGGAAATCAGCAACTAAACCCACAGCCTCCCAGATGAATGTGTTATCGTTTTCCCATCAGAAAACCTTACGTGGCCAGCCTTGCTTACCCTGCCCTCTCCCACTGCTGCTCTCTGCCATGCTCTGGACTTCTCTGGACTCTGTCTTCCTCAAAGCTCTCAAAGTCCAGCTCTCACCTGGACCCGCAGAGGGACCTCCCCTCCTTACTCACACTCAGCCATCAGACTTTCTCTCGGCTGCAGTCTTCATCGTTGAACTGTTCTCTCCCTCCAGCCTTGGTGTTAACTCTTCTATTTTATGGCTATTTCAAGAGAGAAAGAAAAATAACAATTACTTAAACACCAGGAGATTGATTACTTGTAACCAAAAGAATACCATTACAATGAAAAGCCTGTTGCTTATCAAACACAGATAAGTTTCCAGGTGTGGCCTGGGTGCACCACAAAGATCTGAACAAACATTCCACCCTTTTTTCTTCTCTCCCAGTTGTAAGTTGTCAGGTGCTGGCTTCTATGCCCCAGAATACAGCCAAAAAAGATAACTCAGAGGCTGTGATCTGCTGATGAGGGGAAATATTACTCTTTGGTTCTAAACCCTCTGCAACAAGATTTGCTTTGTTTGTGTTAACTTTACTATTTCTGCAGAATAAGAAAAGTTGCTGTTTTAAAAGTTGGCCTTTTATGTAGTAGTCAGTGCAACTGTGCAACCTTGCAAGGACTGACCAGAAAGGCTTGATTTGGGCCAGCAACGGGGTATGAAACCAGTAATTACCAGGATTTGAAGGACTGGACAACTTCAGAATTGGTGGCTGCCCTTGACACTGGGTGACATCATTGGCTGGCCTGAGAGCTAATACAATTGGGGGATTAAAGTGTCATACATAATAGGGAGGCTGAGATGAGAGAATAGCAAGCCTAAGGCCAATCTGGGTAACTTAATGAGACCTCGTCTTAAAATAAAATTACAAGCGCTGAGGAGGCAACTCAGTGGAAAAGCACTTGCCTAACATGCATGGGGCCTGAGGCCCTGAGTTCAATTCCTAGTCACACACACACACACACACACACACACTTACCCTGAAAAGGCCATAAAAAGTACCTGAAGTTATGAGTAAAAGTATATCCTTGTTCTTCAAATTGTTTTTCAAGTATTTCCCAATATCTCTTACGGCTAAGAACTAAGACTATTTCATCACAGGTATTTCAAATGCCACTTTAAGGAGTATAAGTATATGGATGGAACATCGGAGAATTCTATATGTTTGTGTCTATCGATCTCGGCAAAGATTTTAAGGCCCAATTCCCTGTACGCAGACATGCAGATGTAAATCAAGCGCAAAGAGTTCACCCCTAGTGGGTGAGAGTAGTATGTACACAAATAATGACAATGCATAGCACAACATAAATGCTATGATCAAGGTCCAAGCTGAACATCACAGACGTCTGGAGGAAGGAAGAAACTGCACCTCTAATAGGATTCCCAGGACTTCTGTCCATGAGCGTTTCAGGTGAGGTCCTTTTAGTGAAGATTTCATAGCATCCACAAAGCAATGGAGAGAAAAAAGAGGAGAAATTTCAGAGGAGAGTAAGCCATCCAATCTTGAAACCTTTTGGTAATAATAAATGTCCATTTCAGAAGAGGTTTCCCACAGTCCTGCTACTAAAGCATCTTTTTTATCCATCATCCTGTCACCTGCTATTAAAACTTTCACTACCAACTGAAACCACTTCCTCGCTCCCCTTCTCCATAGGAATGAATATAACACCAACTCTACCTGAATACTTACAGGAGCTCTAAGTGTCCTGCAGGTGCACTGGTTCCCTACTCACTATAAGTATCTAAGCCAAAGCAGAACTTCTCTGTGTGTCTGGATGTTCTAAGTCAAAATCAGTAAACAAAATACTAGTTGGTGATGTCAGGATGGTAGTAGTCATGTCAGAATGACGGTATAAGAATAAGTAAATCGGATTAGGGGAATGTCTGGAGATTTCTAAAGCCTGAGAGGAAAGTAGGATTTCAAGAGACCAAATGACTTTCTCAAGGTCATGCAGCTAATGGATGGCAGGACCCAAGTCTTCTAAGTCCTTTACACAGTGTGATTTTGCTCAAATATTGTTTAACATCCAGACCTGTGTATAATACCCATTTCCATGCACACAGATAAATTACAGATTGCTAACAATGCCACTACTGAGTGTTAGCATTTGTGCTAGAAATCCCAAAGTTAAAAATAATTTTAAAACATTATGACTTCTTGAAAGTTATGTTCAGATGATTTTATGATTTTTGTGATGAAATCTAGTCTTATTATATATCCATCAGCAGTGACTTCCGGTCCAGGTGGAGAACTGTAATGTCAAAATCAAGAATTAAGGCTCACTGAAACATGACTGCCTGGTTTTGATTTACAGATTAAGGTGCAGACACTTAAATATGACTGTTAATATCTCTCTTCAGCTCAGTTTCCTCATTTATAAAATAGCAATAAAAATAGCCTGAAATCCTAGCTATTCCAGAGGCTGAGGCAAGAGGATCACAAATTCAAGGCCACTCTTGGCAATTTAGTAAAGATCTTGTCTCAAAATAAACAAGATTTTCAGAAAAGGACTGGGATGTAGCTCAGCACTCCCTGGGTTCAATCCTCAGTACCATCACTACTCCACACCCCCAAAAGTACTGATTTCATAAGGTTATTGCTAAATGTTGTAGCATCTCTGCACTGTGTGCCCAGACCTGAGTGATGGTCCTGGTGAGGGAACAATGACACATGCAAAAAGATAAGGACCTAATAGGCATTTTTAGAGGTACGAGAAGGATTAAATGCAAATCAACAAGGAGTATTACAGCACCCCAGGACTAGCATCAGTGACGCTCTCCCCACCACTCTCCTTGGCCTGAAGAAGCAGTGGGGGCAGTGGTTCAGGGAGCTGAAAGAGGGAGATAAAGCTGTTAAGGTCACCTGCCACAAGCTGGAATCTTCAGAAAGGAACCAAGGCCACCACAGCTCTCTGGCAGGAGTAGCCAGGTTCTGTGTTCCATTGGCCTGCTGGTATTTCCCAACCATCAAACTCAACTACAGCAGAGGGCATGAGAAGCCAAGCAGAGCTTCCCAGGAGCCCAGTGCCTGGGCACAGCACAGGAGAGAAGGGTAGATGGCTTTGAGAGGACCATGGAGGAGATTTGGTGCAAACCCTTTCTCACTGTGCCGTAGCATCCTAGAAAGAATTTTCCAGTGATAGCAATATGGTCTTAACCATCAAGTAAGAAGATAGAGGGTTTCCTTACACCTTCCTAAACAGAATGGAGCCATGAAAAACTTTTTTTGCTCAGTGTTTGCTGCATAATTTTAAACCCCACTAGAACTTCGCTGTAGTTAAACTAGTAAACTAAAAATAGTAAAGCACACACCTTGCTTAAAAAGGGGTAAATCTCGGTACCTCAATTTGAGTTGCAAGTTCTACTTCTGTTTCCTGTCACCTAAATGACCACAGGGGCTGACTGACTCAATTCAGTGGCAATGAGACAAGATGTTGGAAAAATCCGAGAGGCCCAAGCACTGGGTCTGGGTGAGTGCCCAGGTCCTGGGGGGTGACAGTACAGATGCTGAAAAGTGGCATAGGAGAAGCTAGGAAGGTGAGGAGGCCATGGGCTGACTTAGGGACCCAGAGGAGGGGATGGTTCCTCTAGCCCTGCAGAAGTATCTCATTCCCTCTTTTTTTTTCAAAGCCCTAAAGTCCCTCAATTTCTAGTAAATGAACTGAGACGCAAAATTCATGCTGGTGACCTCTTAGCAGCTGAGGACTAGACTCGCCCAGGTCCCCAACACAAAACTGCCTCCTTGAAAACTCACTAAGTAGTTTGGATGAACTCCCCGATTAACTAAGAACTTTGCAATCTCAGGAGAGGGATAATTAGCACAAGTGGTGCAATTTGGCTCTGTCCTCCAATGAAAGCTGGAAGGAGACAATCAACATCAAAAAGCCTCCTGGTCCGGATGTCTGCAAGGAAGTGGCAAGGGATGGAAGGTGTTTGATTTTGCGTTTTTAATTTTCAGCTAAACCAGGTCCTAATTGGAACAATATCATTTATTACAAATTTGTCCCCATGTGGTCTCTGGCCCTTAATCTGCTGCAGATAAGTCTTCCTACCCTGAGGTAGTTAATAACCATGTCCTCTGCCTTGTGTTGCGGCTACAAAGCAGTGTGGGATGGCTTGTTTTGCTGCTGAGATATCAAGTGCAGCTGGCAAATTTATTGGGTTTGCCCCTCCCTATCCAAACAGATTGCTCCTCTCTTCCTCCCTTGCTGATGGCATTCCTTGCAAAGAATAGCAATAATTAAGATGTCTGGTCACCAATGTCCTAAAAAGAGAGAGAGACGTGTTTTTATAGCTAACTCCCCATGGAAAAGCCTCCTTAGAACTTGCTTGGGGCGAAGACTTCTCAGACACTTTCCTGAGCCAAGTGATAAACTTCTATTCAGCATCTGCCATGGATTGGAATTAAGAGGACGTTATGCACACTAAAACACGGTCTCTGTCATCAGGTGATTTATAGTTCAGTTCAGAAGACAAAAGCAGACACATGAGCAAGTTACCAACAGCAGCATACGTTCCCCAGAAGGCCTGGGCTTCAGCCCATCTCACCATTGCTCAGCTCTGAGGCACAGAACCCTTAGGGTCCCAGATCTTCCTCCCTTAATGGGCACCAAAATGCCTAGCTCCTAGGATTGCTGTTGGAATTAATATAAAGGCTGCTTGAGAAAGCACTTTAGAAACTAAAGTATTCATTATTGGTTATTGTGAATTACAAACGTAAACTACAAATAACACATCAATGATGTAAAATACAAAAGTAATACTTGACATTATCCACTGGTGAAAGCTGGCTAATTATTTAAAGAGTGACTTAGAATAGCCAAGAAGATATTTATGCTGATAAATAAACAATTAGAAATAAAAATTTCAGCATGGTGCATTTCAAGTTTGTAAAAACAATGTTTAAGAAAAAAAAGAAAAAGAGAAGCATCAAAATGTTAAAATGATGGCTTTCTTGGTAAGAATAACAATATCTAACATCAACATCTTAGTTTTTAAATTCCACAGTCCACTAAAAAGAACCATGAATTCTTGAAGGAATGTTTAATTTTGTGTCTGGAACTGGGAAAATAGAAGATGTGCTTGAAACACTATCTTTTCCCAAGCAGTATGGAAGTGCTCAATAGTAATACGAAAATATCAAAAGATCTTCTATCAGTGAGTTGGAAGAGACTCTCATTGACTAAATCTAGACCAGTCTGACAATCTGAATGAATAAAAATAACAAGTTACAACCTATGCAATAATAAAAACAATTTGTGATCCGAAAGTAAAAAGTAAATTAAATAAAAAAATGAATAAAAAAGTTAACAAACAAAATTGGAAAGAATGAAAATTCTTCCTTCCAGTAGAATACCAGTCAGCAAATGAATACAAACATTTAATAAAATTAGAAAATCACTACTTGGCTGTCATTGTAATAAATGATTCAAGCAAGAATTATCAAATATGCTATCACTAGAGGGTAGAATTTTGATGAGAAACAAGATATGTATTTAGGTTCAAAGTAGCTTCTCAAAAATATTTATTAATTTCAAAGGAGAAAAAACAGTAACTTTACATGAAGAAGCCTGTAGATACTACCTTAGCTGAGTGATCAAAGTTAACTTTCTTAGTAATGGAACAAATCTATATCCTGGGGCTTATATAATGCAATGAGAATAATAAAATTTTACTTCTGTGATGTTCATGCCAAAAAAATGCCTGCGTTGAATCCAATCATGAAAACCAAAATCACAGCCAAACTGAGGGCTGACATGGAAAAAAAAAACTGACCAGTACTCTGCATGAGTGTCAAAATCATGAAAGAAAAACCAAAACAAAAAGACTGCAGAACTAACCATTCTGGTTGAAGAGTCCAAAGAAATATGACAGCTAAGTACAATGCATAATTTTAGGTTTGATCTTGAAGCACAATTTCTTTCACCATTAAAGATATTACTAGAATAATTAAAGAGTTGGATCAAAGTCTACAAATTAGAAGATAGCATTTCCTAATTGATAAACAATTATGATAGACAATTACTTTTTTGAAGCAACTACATTTTCAAGTATTCAGAAATAAGGAAGTGTCGTGTGATCAATTCATTCTTAATTGTCCCAGACAAATAATTATTTTGAAATTAAAAGTTGAAGATATAATAGTGTTGGTCAATGGGATCATTTCTCTCTTTATGCTATCCTTTTTTTTTTTTTTTGGTACCGGGGATTGATCTCATGATTAGGCTCGCCAGGCAGGCGCTTATGCCGCTGAGCTAAATCCCCGGCTATGCTATGCTTTTTTGTATTTCTTAAACTTTTAGTTCACGTGTGACTGAGAGAAAAAGATAAACAGGTATTGGAACATTTTGCATGCACATATGTTAAATACAGTTTTTAATATGTGTTATTAGCACTATTCTTATTGTACTTACGCAAGTACTTGTTTACTGCAATATATTGAGTTTTGTCAAAAGATGACTGCTTCCTTCAGAAAGAAGAATATCTCTCACTTCCTTGAACTTCTGAAGGGCAGGAGATAAATTCCTATTAATAAAAAATACTTACTAATCTGCTTAATAAAGAAACTATTTAGTGACATTCTAGGGATGCAATTCAGGATGTTTGGAGCAAGACCACCTGGATCTCAAGAGGCTATTTGTCCAACATCCATGTACATCTGTCACTTGTATGCCTACAGCAAGCCTATGATATGAAAAGCCTCCAAATTTCAAAGACTTTAACAGCAAAGCTTTATTTCTTGCTCACATTACCTGTTGACTGCAGATTGGCAGTTTTCCATGGCTTTGCTATACGTGGACTCCTTATCCTGGAAACGAGGCAGGGAAATCATCCTTTATCTTTGCATCATGACAAAGGATCAAGAGAACTGGTAGAAACAAGCAATGGATCTTAAGGCTTCTGTTCACAGTGACAGTTGAGATTTTCACTCACATTTAACTGATCAGAAAAATTATACAATAGAACCAAAACATGGGACAAGGAAGCATGTACTTCCCCCAGGGATGCTCTCCAAACCACATGGCAAGAGGCAAGGATAAATAATCTGGAAAAGGAGGTGGCCAAAGTTGGGAACAATGATACAATCTTCTGCAGAACACATCTTGCTCAATAATACATTCTTCCCTTCCTTCTGCACATGAAATGTATCTACAGTATTTCCAAGGGACAAAGTCAAAAGTCTAATGGGATATGACATAAAGTCCAAAGCCCAGGTTCTTACAATAATGTCTGTAGCAAATGTTATGTAAATGGTTCCTCTTGATCAAAAGACCTGTGAACCAAAGACAAACAAAACAAAAAAATAGTTGGACTGTTCTTCTAAACTCAATATACATCAGTACTCAATACACATGCTGGGCCAAGCTAATTACAGTGAACTCTCCCATGCGTAAAAGAGAAGAATAGAAAGAAAGCACCAGGTGGTAACTGTTCTATAGCAATTCTGAAATTTGGCTGGGAAGATATTTAACCCCAGTGCTCAGGGAGGGAGTCTGTACGCAGCGAGCAGCGGCGCCTGGTCCTGTGACTCTACGGTCTACACCATCATATCTTTGGACACATTGACAAAGAATACTAGGGAAAATGTTCTCTGTGGAGCCGCATGGAAGAAATTTCGGAGCCTAAATTATTTTATGTCCCCAACAGTGACATTCTCCTAATTCAGCCTGGTGGTCCTGGTGGTCAAAACTATCTTACTGGCTTTTTTTACCAACCAACCTAACGTGTAATAGCTACACTCAGAATCCTTTATTAAGACACATCTCTATTTCCAGAATTAATTTGAAGGGCTTCAAAGTTGAACTTTAATGAAACAGAAATCTCTTGGTTTCCTTTTCCTAGACCATTTTGTCCAATTTAAATAATTTACTAACAGCCATCTTAACGAATTGAAGGTTTTGACGAAGGACGTGGAGGTTACAGATGTGAGCACTTCCCTGAGACCATGATGTAATTAGCTTTTGTTACTCAACATGTCTTCCAGCTTAACTTTTCTACCTTTAATATATGAATATATAATGCGCGCACCCATGTGTGTGTGTGTGTGTGTGTGTGTGTGTGTGTGTGTATCAGTTATATCCTGCAAACTCTGGAAGTACTAGACTCTTTTTTCTATTTTATTTCTGTGTGAAAACTGGTCCTGTTCTTCTGAGTATGTCTCTCTCTTAAAGTGTCTCATTATGTGCTGTTACAAACAGTCAAGTTACAGGTCTCATTCCACTGGCCAATCTCTTCACCTAAGCTTACAGCTTCTTTCGGAAAATTGTGTATTTTCCAAGTTACCTAAACTGTTGTTTTACCAAATGTTTAAGCACTGTCTAACATGAGTCACTATGTTGCCATCTTCAATAACAGTTTCCTCTCTACCTACTGCTTCACTCTGAAGCTAAGGACACAAGATTTGGTTGTTTTAGTTTAGTTTTGTTATGGTAACACCTCACTTCTGGTACCAATTTTGATGTTAGTCAGCTTTCACTGGGTAAGACCATGGTAACAGCCTAAAGTCTGAGTGGTTTCCAAAACAAAGGTTTATTTTTGCTCCCACATAATGCCAACCTTTAGCAGTGAGAGCTAACATCCACTTACATACTAGGAATGTGATTTCTAAGGCAAGGACCCAATGCTTCAGGGATGGTGTTATAATGACCGGGAACTCCTACCGGATGGGAGAAACTGTTTTTTCTCTTGTTGCTTTCCTTAATGCAGTGAATAACTGCATCTAACTGTCTTCCGGAAGCTGAAAGTTGGTGAGTAAGTCAACTGCTCTCTCTTCTTCACCCTCTACATGCTCTAGCCATTAAGGATCCACATTCCAAGCACAGAGGCCATTACCTGTGTAGTCTAGTGTAGTCTCTCCAAATGTTTCTTCCTTTTTATGTGAAATGCACAAAAATAAATAATAAAAAGCAACTATGAACTCTCTATTCTGAAACAGGGACTACAGTTCCCTTAGCTGTTAAATGAAATCACAGGGACCTGAACCCATATCTGTCTCACTGAAATGTTCCTGCCCTTTGTGCACACCATACACCTCTCCCCCTTACTGCTTTGGGCTCACTGGTGGACAGGCTGAGGTAGATTCTTGTTTGCTACTAATTTGTCTCTATCAGTGCATTCATGTACACTGTAAGGAAAAACACAACCCACTTATTTGTTAAGACTAACCTAGTCACATGCCAAAGGTTCTCTTCATCCTCAACTGAAGGCTTCAGAGCATCACTCTAATTTAATAAAAGAATCCTCCAGGGATCTACCAGTCTCTCCCTCTAAATAGTTCCCAGTTCCCTCCTCAGAACTGTTAGTTTCTCCCTCTCTTATAAGGAAGAAATTTATATTCCTAATTCAATTACCTGGCCATTATTCTCATCAGCCAAGAACTTAAGAGAGTAACACAGCACTGTACTCAAAAACACACCACACATTGTTGTAGTAGTGTTTAAAGACAAAATGATCCCTAGTAGACCTCCAGTATTCGTGTCCTATTGTAATATCCTGTTACATTAAATATAGGTTTGTCTGTGACTCATTTTTAACCAAGAGAATGTAGGATTATTCTGGGCCAAACTGGTTCTAAGTTTTCATAATACTTGACCACTTTTGGACCTTAAGGAGTCATGAGCTACCATTATAAGAAGTCTTGCTGAAAAGTATACTTAGGAAAACAAAGTGGAAAAGTCAGGGGCAGAGGGAGAAGTTCTCAACTACAGAAAGATGGAGAAAATGCAGCCATCTTAGAATCCCAGCTGAGGGCAGCCAATCACCAACCTTTCCTGATTCCCCTAGCTCATGATATAATAGAGAAATATGCTTCCTAATCAGGACAAGCACGCAGGTTTTTGTTATCCCTTGTTCAATCTATAATGTATACTGATTATTGAGTTTTGTTAGGCGGTGGTGGATGGAATAGGGAAGGAGAGATTGAACCTATCTTGAAGGGTCACCACAGGAGAACAAAGCAAATACATCTGTAGAAATGACAGCTGAACAAACAGTTCAGATATCACCATTGTACTAGCTCTTGTCAGAACCACAGGGATCGGAGGGATGCAAAGAAGGTCAGAGTTGGGGACCAGACTAGGGCAGTGTGTGCCTTTGAAGGTCAGAATATATAATGAGGCAGTCACACCACCTCTCTCTAGGGGAGGAAGATTCGTCACAGCACATTTGGGGAAAATAAACTAAGTTGTCATGGACTCTGCTATTTCAAGAGGGCAGGGGCCTAGAGGAGAGAGTACAAGGTGAGGTACCACTGGCCCCGATGTGCTAGAATTCTGTTCCAAGGGACACAGGGAACTTTTTGAAGCCAATTGTCCTCTGAAATAGCCTTTAGTTCCTGGAAATGGCTCCAGTCCTTGGAGAAAGATCAAAAGTTCCTGGAAAAGAGCCAAGACAGGGGCAAGACTGGAGATACACTAATAAAGAGACAGCACCACGGATTCACAGTATGTGGTGCCAAGAACTAAAAAGAAAATAAATGAGGGAAAGTTAAATTTGCTCCCAGCTACAGTGGCACAGCAGACCTCAAGAGGCAGGGTAACTCCACAAGATGCTGTAACCACTAAACCTAGTGTCCTGGATTACCTGCCAGAGCAGCATTCACAGTGACCCTCCACATGGTGGGCCCACCCTGGGAAAGAGCCCTTCTCTAGACTTACAGAATGCTAGAATGAAAAGAGCTTTAAGATTCCAGCCCAAAGCTTGGTGCTTTCTAAGCATCTCAGCTTGAGAGGTTCGTGGTTATAACTTTGACAGATTTGTTCCAATTTATGCAGGAATCTCAGCAGCTCAGTCTGATGGGATAGAAGCAAAAGGACCAGTGCTACTCTAAGGCGAGAGCCAAATATAAATGTTGAAATAAGGGTGGTTAGCCTGATTTTGAATAAGCTCCAGTTTAGGTCAAAGAAAATCTACCCATGAAGTCAGTATAAAAATAAGAAATCCAATTTGAATGGATTCATGGGTAATCTACAATTCAGAGGGTACCTGGAACCACAAATGACCCCATCCCTACTGATTAATGGGCTGAATGCAACAAACCAAATTCTGTGTTCTCCTAGAGACAGCACTGAGTCTAAGAAATGTCCTGTCAGAATTTCTTCAGGCAGATGGCCTTGACTGAAGGCACCAGTGTCAACAACTCAAGATGTCCAGAACTGACCCTTTCAGGGATGGCATGCTCCCAACTCTTCCCGTCTCCTGGAACTTTCCAAGTTAGACCCAATTTGTTCCCTGCATACACATATCTGTCTGACTCATGTCCTGAAGTCAATATATGTCATTTTATCTGATGAATTTAAAAATCCATTTTCATAGTACGACTATATCTTTCCTACCAGAGATGTCTATCTAGGCATAAATTTCACTTTGGTCACTTTGATCCTGCTCTAGAAGATCTAAAATATATTCAAGGATTAACTCAATACCCTTTCCAGAGTGACACTATTTCTAACCTTTGTCTGTTTTCCTCTAACTGATTATACTAATATACAATCTCACCCTAATCATTCTTATATACAAGACTAGGTCCTGTGTCTGCCCATATAAACCCAAGATGCCTTATATAATATTTTAGTGAAGATGAAAATATAGACCCAAATGGATATAAAAACATCATGTTATTTTAGTTGTGAAAAAAAATTCCAATTAATATTCTACACAGCAGCCCACTGTATACAAATGACAGATACGCACCAGTGTGAGGCAGAAGGGAGTTTCCCCAGGTAGAACCTTAGGTCCTCCAGGGACTCACAGATTCCTTGGAACAAGGTTAGCGAATCATAGTGACCGAGTTATTTAATTTACAAAAGAAGAAATGGAGGCCCAGAGAGTAGAAGGAGTGGGTTTAATGTCATCAAATACATTGATGTCCGATTCTAAACAAGAAACAATGTCCCTTTACCAGACTCTGCTTCTAACGTTCACCCAGAATAACCTTAGAAATCAGATAATCAAGTTCATCATACACGTCCATTTGACTTGGTCTCCTGCATGGGAAATGCATAAATAAATAAATCCAATAGTAGGTCAAATCTTGTTTTACTAATTTCATTGATCCCTATTAGAGTCATCATAAACCTTCCGTTTTAGATAAATCAGAAAAGGCTGAGACTGATGAGGAAAAAAAGCTCACACACTAGAGAAACATTTCAAATATGCTTTGAAAAAAACAGTTTCCCTAATAAGTTGTTGACATCATCTCCTATGGACAACTAAGCTATTAATGTACATAGACTTGGTGATATATCTGTTCATGATCAATGCAAATGGCCAGAATCAGCACTTGTCTGAAGCACATTCAGACAATTTAGCAGGAAATGAGATTTGGCAACACCTGCATCCAAAGTTGACGTTAGGCCAGGGACCTAAGTTTTATAACATGCATATGGTGACCATATTTTCTAAAGGAAGAATCAGGACACATGGTTGACAAGTCAGACTATCCTTATGGGACAATGGAATTAGTACAGCAACCAAGTTGGTTCCAGAAATCCTGGAGCATATGGTCCAGAAAGAAGTCTACAGAGGCAATTCAGTGAGGCTTGTCTCCTTCAGAATTAACTGTCGCAGTCCAGGGTTAGGGAACTGCTGGGTATCCCCAGTGTCTTGGCTCTTAACTTTCACTTTACGCTCCTGCGGCAAACTGAATAAAGCAAAACAAAGGTCCTTGAAAAGTTAAATTGCTACAGAAATATGAGCATGCCTAATTGTTAACATTACAAAACATAAAATTAAATTACTGATAGCTGAGACAAAACATTTATTCTTTTATTTGTTACCATATTTTTGGAAGTTCTTCCATTTTTATTAGTACTTGTTTGCAGTACGTAATGATTGCACTGATGATGAGGAGCTGGTCCATGTATATAACACATCTTAATCTTTTACTTTCTCTATCCTTACCCTCTCTTTCCTCCCTCCATCTTTTGCTTTCCTTGTCATTTACAAAAGCCTATTCAATGTATTTTTATTCATATGCCTATTTTGTATTAGACCCTGTGTTGATGAGTAGTTTGACCCTTGACCTCCAGATGCTTACAGTCACAAAGAGAGTTTATTAAATTCGTAATAAGCACAGCACAGTAGTAACAATCAGAGTAAACAGTACATTTGCCACCCTTTCGACCTTTTTGGGTTAAGCTGGTGGGCCATCAAATACACATGTAGATACTTAATATCGTGCATATTGGAATAAATCACTTCACTGCTTTGAGCCTGAGTTCCGGAGTCCCTTGTATAAAGATAATCAGTGACCTCTCTTCATAAAGATAGAAGAGTAAATAGGATTGTGCATGTAATATACCTTTACTGAGACAGCCTCACAATTATTTCTTTATAATAAAGCTATACAAGTGAAGTACAAAAATAATGCCAGTATTAGCTGATGGCACACGTCAGTACTAGCTACCCACATGTATCATCCCAGGACTCTCAAAAAACTGCAGCAAGAGAATCACAATTTTGAGCCCAACCTTGAAAACTTGGCAGTTTAACAAGACACTGCCTCAAAATGAAAAAATAAAGAAAATAAAAGAAAAAGAGTTGAGTTTTTTTTTTTAAATTGGTACCAGGGACCAAACTCATGACCGCCTCCTTGCAAAGCAGGCACTTATGCTGCTGAGCTGAACCAGGCATGGTGGTGCATGCCTGTACTCCCTGCACTCAGGAGGCTGAGACAAGAGGATTACTGAGAGTCTGTGGCCAGCCTAGGCTACATAATAAACTCAAGGCTAGCATGAACTACACAGTGAGATCCTTTCTCAAAAAAAAAAAAAAAAAAAAAAAAAAAAAAAAAAAAAAAAAAAAAAAGGAAGAGGTTCAATCCCCAATACTACCACTAATAAAAATGCTAATACACTATGAATGCTCTAGTAACATAAATATACCAAGGAATCCGATCATGGGTCCAGGTTTGCAGGGCAGATTATGAGCTCCCTAGAATATGAGTTTGGACAGCCTGTAGTTCAGGTCAATCAGATGTGGGAAGAAGTCACAACAGGATCGTTCTGCCTTCGCTACTGTATGCGTAGTGGTCTCAAGTTTCAAGTTGTTCTTACAACAAACACTTAGATATTTCATATGCAATGTTCTGGATGTCTGGAAAGGCATCCTGCCCTTGTAGGTTGGTGCTTAACTAAAGACATGTCTGTGGTCAGGCCTCAGAATCAGCATGAGACCTTGATGGAGCCCATAACTTCAGCAACCCTACATCCTCCTAATATCCTGCTTAGGATACCAACAGCTTGGTACCCAAGATGGTATCAGTGGTCTAAACCCCTGCGAACTGTGGTCTTCTTTCTCCTTCCTCCTGTTCAGACAGAGGAACGAGCTGTAGGAACAGGCATCTTTCTGCAACCACTTTCGTTCTGGAGAAGCCACAACGCTGGAGTCACCAGACGCAGGAAGCACAGGACTCAGTGTGCAGCGCGGCAGCAGGGCTCCAGCGTGTGGCTCTCTGCCGGCTACGCTCCAAAGGGCCCGACTCCAGACATGTAGGCAGTGGAGACAGAAAAGGAATGCTCTGGAGGCCAGGAAAGTCACCCAGGCACCTGGGAACTCAGCCACCTCTGACACATACAGCATTCTTGCCATAACAACTGGTTAGAGGTAATAAGCCCTCTTTTATTTAGATGGCAAGTGATTGGGACTATTTGCTTTTGCTTTCCACAGAAGTGCAAAAAAAAAAAAATAATAAGGAAAGAAACATAACTTTTGTTAAACAGGGGATTCTCTTGGGGGTGTATGATATAAATCACAACTGCCGTGAAATCCTGATTTTTATACTGGTGGGCTCAAGCTTGCTTTTGCAAACTCTTTCACAGTGATTCATATATTCAAAACCTCCCTGAGGTGTCCAGCCTGGTAGCTGCCTGGTGTTACCTGGAACCAGGGCTCACAGGTGGGAGCATGGTGGGGGGAGGGCCCCATGAATAAAGTTCTGTTCCTTCCGGAAATTTCATCTTCTCAGGAACTTCTCGTCCCCTTTCTCTTTCCTCACAAAAGTTTAACTTCCTGGACATTTTCATTATCAGGTCTTCCGCTGTGATAGAACCAGAATTTCTCAGCCTTTACTGAGTTAGCCTTGCTTAAAACACCAAGACCACATTTTTCCTCCTCAGGTGGGCTGTGATTTACCAACAGAGTTTTGTATTTTTTACAAGGTCTTTTCTTTCCTTTCCTTTCCTTTCCTTTCCTTTCCTTTCCTTTCTTTCCTTTCCTTTCCTTTCCTTTCCTTTCTTCTTTCTTTTCCTTCTTTTTCTTTCCTCTCCTTTCTTTCTTTTCCTTCTTTTTCTTTCCTCTCCTTCTCTCTTCTCTCTTCTCTCTCCTCTCTCTCTCTTCTCTCTCTCTCTCTCTCTCTCTCTCTCTCTCTCTTTTGTGGTGCCAAGTATCAAATCCAGGGTGGTGCACAAAGAAAGACAAACATTTTCGCCTGAACTACATCCTAGCCCATGACAAACCATCTTAGAACAGAAGCCTATGTGTTTGCTTCTGCTCTACCCTGAAGAAAGGCCCTTCCCCTACCTTCGGCCTGGGCAAGCCCACCTGTGTAAGAGTCACCACATCATTTGCCCTGGAAAACTCTGTCAGTCTCAAACAGATATTCAAAGTGTTTAGGGGGGAAAAAATAAAATACCTTAATGTCATTGCCAAATAACTTGTGGGGAAGGAACCGCAGAAATCACCACAGGCCTGACTGGGAAGTCTATGAATCTTTGCAAAGTAAAATCCTTTTAGCAGATTCCCTCCAGGCAATGGAAAGCACCCTTGAGTATAGAAAGATGGATGCGAGGCTGCTGTCCACACCTTGGGCTGCAGGAGAACTTGAGCATTTTTTAAAACTATGTTTATCAGGTCTAGGTTGTTTTTTCCAGCTGCAAACTGAGACATGAAAATAGAACTTTTAGCCAGTAACTCATACATTTAGATTCTTGGTTTTTAGGTTTTGGAAAAAATGCACCTAGTTGTTTTCTTATTACAATACTGCTGGTTTTGTTCACCGGTCCGTGTTTTTCTTGGACTGTGGTTAAGTGGAATGTTTTAAATTATGGGCTCTTGCTTTTTACCCTCCGATGTCTACTAAATAAGTCCATCGTCTAATTCTAAAATTGTGAAGCAGCAAACATGCACTTGTAGCCAACAAAGCTACATTTTTATTCCAGAAAGGGTTTTTCTGTTCTAAATTTACAGCAAAATAGCTCTGGAGACAAAGGTAGGATTTTGGCCAAACCAGACATGCGCCTTTATAATGGCATGTCGCTTCCAATGTCCTTGCTAAGTATTCTACCTTCCTGAAGATTTCTTTTCATCATTAAAATCTTTTGTAAGTGTTCTGAAGCCTTAGCTGGAGTTTGAAAAAAAAAAAAAAGCATTGGCTATGTTTTGATTTAGCCATTAAAACAAAGCTCAATAACAACAAAAAATAAACCTACCACTCTGTGGAATAAAGAAATCTGATATTATTTGGAATCAAAGACTAAGTCATATTTTAGGCTTTCATTACCAACAATGTTACCAATCCAGAGCACTCGTAAATTAAATTTAAACAAAATGGATTAAATCCCTCTTGGTGGAGCTACTGCAATTTGGCTAGACTCCTTGTCCCTTCTCTTTTCTACTGTAATGTTTTTCTTGCCAGAGTTTGGGACTGGATACTGGGTGACCTCTCATGACCCTTCTCAATCTGAGATTCCAGGACTTCATAATTCTGAAACTGAAAGCCACTCTGAATCAATGATTCTAAGAGTCTCTGGTTCCTTGTCTTGGCACATGACAGCCATCCTTGCAGGCCAGAAGGTGCTCTTGCAGCCTTTAGAAGATGGCAGGGGATGGGGATGGTGGCATATGTCTGTAATCTCATCACTTGGAAGGCTGAGGCAGGAAGATCTCTGTGAGTTTGAGATCAGCCTGAGCTGCATAGTGAATCAGGGCCAGCTTGAACTACATATTGAAACCCTGTCTCAAAACCCTTCTCCTCAAACAAAAATTTTAAGATCAAAAAAATAAAAGGAACATGAGGATCCATGGGCCTTTACAAAACAGAAAGCCAAGAGCAGTAGTCCTTTCACAGTAGCCATTCAATTATTCAGTTATTGATCCTGACCCTGTCAAAAGCTGGAATATCAAAGGTAAAATGAGAGACCCTTTTGAGGATGTCTGACCTGGAGTTTGCTTATATGTAAAAAAGAACAGACCTATGATTATCCTGTGTAATAGTTTTTAATCTAAGAGTTTCAGAGTTAGTATTTTACTCAGTACTTGAAAAGAGAAAAGCATTTTATGCAGATTAAAAAGTTCCTTGGAAACCTTTCCTACTCCTGATTTAGTTCCTTTTGTATTTCATTGAGTTTGAATTAGTCAACTTAACTACTGTTCAAAAATTGTGAATTGGAGCCAGGCACAGTAATCCCAGCACTTGGAAGGCTAAAGCAGGAGGATTACAAGCTTTTAGTAAGACCTATCTCAAAATAAAAAACAAAAAAGGATGAGCATGTAGCTCACTGCAAAGCCCTGGGTTCACTTCTCAATACCACTAAAAAAGGAAGGAAGGAAGGGAAAGGAAGGAAGGAAGGGAGAAAGAAGAAAGAAAGAAAGAAAGAAAGAAAGAAAGAAAGAAAGAAAGAAAGAAAGAAAGAAAGAAAGAGAAAGAAAGGAAAGAAAGAAAGAAAGAAAGAAAGAAAGGAGAAGAAAAGAAAAAAGACAAGACAAGAAAAGAAAGAAGGAAATTGGAAGCTGTGCAGTGGATTGGGAAGAATGTAGGATCGTGTGGTTGTTTCCATGTGACCCTGATGTGTTCTGAGGTGGGGCAGGGAGGACTGTGTGGCAGCCACCACCTCTCAGCACCCACACTGGCTTCAGCGGATCAAAGGCCAGCCTCTGGCTCTGTGCGCTCGCCAACCGGCTGAGAACATTCTCTGTGTCATCAGGATGCCATGTGAAACCAGTTCCATTTACAAGGACGCCGTTCTTCGGTCCTGTTCTGAGTCACATCTCTCCATTTCGCATCTACCGTGTAAAGATTAGTATAAGCTTTGGGAGGGGTCCTGACAGAAAGTCTAGGGCTGGGAAAAAAGGACTTACTGGGATGGGGTGGGGACAGTTTCCAGTTCTGCAGGAATCTAAGTGGTGTTCCCTGATATCCTTCTCAAGTACTTATTTTTTGTTACCTTTTTAGTTCTTTTTTTTTTTTTTCCTTTTAACTTGGCCCTTGACTCAGATGCTAAATTTGATATTCACTTTCTAGGTCCTTGAGTTGTCCATTGGACATGGCTGCACAAGGCTGCATGTGTTCTGTGCAGGATTCTAATGAATGGAATCAGCCTTTAGAATAGGCCCTCGGATGTCTTATACTTTATCTGTTCGAACCACCACGCTGCCCCACAAGAATTCACTGGATTTTGCATGGTTCTGCTTCTCACAGAGCCAATTCAGAGTTCACCATGCTCTCAGGATGCCACGGAGAGGGCTCAGGTTTAAATTTTTCTTTTTAGTTACATTCTTCTGTGTTGTAAAGTATTCTCAAACAAGTAGGATTGCTTTAGTTCAGCAAAAGTGAGCTTCATTGCGTTAAAAAATAAGAGAAGCAGATTATTTCCCATATCAGTCGAATTCTGCAACCTTAATTTTTTTTTTCTCCTTTTCATGGGCTTTGGCCTGGCCTCTGAGCAATGACCCCAGTTAATCCCATTTCTATGTGTTGAGCATTATGAGCCTTACGTATCAAGTATGCCCTTCCTTTGGCTTCCACACTTTCTAATTTTAACCACTTGACTGGCTTTTTATTTTTTTATGACTTCTGATTCTTTCTCCAGCCTGATGAAAAACTGAACGATCTCTACCCAATCAGCTGAATTCAACAGCAGTGTGGCTCTCAATACACGTGCAGTATCACCCATTTTGGTCTGAATGGCATAGTTCTATAAATACAAACTTTCACCTTTTTACACTTACAAAACAGTTGTGGTTTCCTTCGACTTTTTATGCTTTGAATGCTCTTCTGACATACATATACCTGAACAAGGCTTTTAAATCTTATTCACTGGATAATTAATTTTTAAAATTAAATAAAAGACGGCATTGCTCTTTTGCATTACCTTCTACATTTTGTAGCCGCTATTTTGGCCCTCCAATATTATGCTGACTCTTGCATCTACACCTGAACTCCAGCAATTACTCTGAGCTTTGCATCGTCTTTAAATGTCCTGCTCATGAGTAAAGAGACCTCAGATGGGCCGTGACACAATATGACAGGACTGGCATCCAAGAAGCATGGCTGATCCCTAGTGGGAGGTTAGAGCCTTGGAGAGATCATGCTAGCTAGCACATCCAAATCTTGGTTCCCCAGTGCTGGTATTTTTCATTTCTTCCTCTCAGGATTATTATAAGTATTAAATAATTATAAGATAATGCTTAGAAAAAAGTCTATCATACAGATAGTAGTACATTTTAGCATTAGCTTCTCTTCCTATTGAATAAAACTTTCAAAGAGCCAGGAACCAAAGTAAGCATACTTTGTCCCACACTTGGCCAACCCTACTCTGTGGTAACACTGCTTGGAGTTGCCAAAGCACTGAATGATAGGTTGTCCTTCGGAGATGCACTTGAAATATCACTTTATTGTCTGTCACTTTTTCACAATGGTCTTATATCAACTGTCACAATGGTATAAAATGAAAAGTATAACTATTGGTAATAATATAGTACCTCATATTTATGCAGACTTTTAGGGTTTTAGGATACTTTCACATGCATAATCATCTGTTATTCATAGCAACTCTGTCTATGTAGGGTTTCAAACCCTATATTACAGATTAGCAACCTGATATAGGAAGAGTTCCAATGACTTACTCAATGTCACATAGTCAATGCAGTGCACAACTTGGCCAGGACACAACTCAGACCTTGTGATGGCTGGTTTGGCAATCTTTCACTCTGCCCAAGCTTTTTTTGGTTGTTAGAATGACTAAAAATTCCAAGGGTTACCTCTGAGTAGATCCCTGTAAGAAGACTTGACTTAAAAAAGACCCATTTCTTTGTGGATTACAAAAGTCTGCTCATCACATTAGCCCAGGCAAGAAACAAAAGTCTAAGGGACAGATAACTTTTCATGAGGGAGATTAATCAAGGACAAGTTGAACTGAGAAGGAGCTAATCTAGGCTGCAATCTGACATCAACAAGCTCAGAAGACGCAGGAAAGGCAAAGTGGTAAGGAAGGATAAAGGGGACTGGGAATGATGTTTGTCAGCATCACACCTGTTTCGCAAAACCGGTTCTGTCTATAATTCTAGATCACACTCTTTGGCCCAAAATATTATCTAGCACTTTTCTGCTCTCCGATACTCTACATAAGCCACTCCTCCAAAGATCTGCGTTATTTGCCCGCATGTATTTGTGAAGTAATAACTGCTCATGGATGGTGCCAAGGAAAACACATCCACGGTGGGTCTGGAAGGCTTGATCTAACCCAGTGCTCTACTTTTAAGTGCTAACAACTGCTGTTCCTATGTTCCCCCCGAAGGATTGCAAAAGTCCTTCTAAAGGACAATCAGAACTTCTGATCCACATGAAATAACCAGGATCCCTAGGGACAGCCAAAGAAATTCCATCCCACAGCACAGAAATTATGACATATTTATATGCTGCCTGGTCTTATTTTGTGCAAGTGTATATTTTCCATTAGGCTTATTTATCTGAGTATTTGTTTGTATGTATTCATGCTCCATTTCTTTCCACTAACTGTTTGAAGTGACCAGACTGCATAAACACAAATATTGAACAAAAATAAATGAAATTAAAAAAACGAAACTAGGGCAGTGAAAAAGCAAGATCAAGAAGAGGAAGCATGTAAATATGCCAACCTTCAGGATCAACATGAGTGCCACTAAAGGACATCTTATGTCACTAAGACGGTCCTGCAACACAGGGAAAACATGGAAGCAAAATAAGTTCTCTGATGTTCACGACTGCACAGGACAACTTCTCTAGGACTTTTTGCAACATTCAAAATAGTCCTGAGACCTGTGCTTTAAACTAATATTTTCAGACCTCAGGGTCTCTATACAATAAAGCCAAATATTCATTCTTGTCTGGGCACCTGCTTCCTGGCCCTAATAAGTCTTTAATGAGTCCACCAGTAGTAACAGCAAAGAAAACAGACCCCTGGACCACACAGCTCTCCTGTTCTCTAGTCTGGACTGAGGTTTGCAAGAAAAGAGCAGGACACTACCCTTCCCCCATGGCCACAGGCAAACCTTATAAAAAGGGTGTGAAACCCAAGAAGTCGTTGCGTGGCTACAGTGCACACACATAAAGGTTCACATGTGCTAGAAACTGTGCCAGAATATTCTTGCCTACAAATAACCAATGTGCCAAAATTTTACAAAAACAACAATAGAATTAATAATCATCCCTGGGTTTGGGAAAAATGAGAAATTTCAATTAAAAGTGTAGAAGTGAACAGAAATACACAATGAAGAAGGGGTCAGCAGACCTTTTTGTAAAGTCTTGCATGCATATAGCAAATATTATAGCATGACCATGGCCATCTATGAACCAGGATGGAGGCCCTGTCCAGACACTTAATCGGCCAGCACCTTGTTGGTTTTTCCAGCTTCCATAACTATGAAAAGTAAATTTGTTGTTCAAGCCACCCAGTCTATGGGGAGTATACTTTTTTTTGGTTTTGTTTTTAACCATCAAATTGGACTAAGACAGAGGTTAAATGATAGATATATCTACTGTCTTCATCATTTCAGGATTCTATGATTCTACCAGACTGGCTTATAGGCAATTAAAACTCATTTCTCACAATGATGGGGGCTGGAAGTCCAAGATTAGAGTGACAGCCTTTTCTAAGGTGTAGAGTGTTGTCTCTCCATGTTCTCACATGCTGGGCAGGCATCCAGAGCTCTCTGCACTCTCTTTGTAAAGGCACTGATTCCATTCATGAGGGCTCTACTGTCGTGACCTGATCTTATTCTAATGGCCACACTTCCTAACATCATCACCTTGGGGCTTAGGATTTCAATACATGAATTTGGGGTGACACATTCGTTCCACAGTACCTAGTATACTACATAGCATATAAACAAAGGTTGAAGAATATAAATCCAGTCACCCATACCTCTGTCTTCACAGGTATACAGACTGGAAATGGTGGTTTTCTTTCTTATAGGCAATTTCAAGAGTTTAGAGATGCTCTGTGTGAATGCTGTGGAGATCATGAACTGGACTGAAGTCACTTTGATTGCCACAAATTCTCACTGTACCTCTGCTTTACCCTGTGACTTCTCAGATTTGTCCCACATTCCTTTCTACTTGGCCCATAACTCTACCAGCAACCTCAAGTCTCACCAAAGGCTTAGGAATGAGTTGACCCACCAAGCAGCAGTTGGCAAGTCCTGAAAAACTGCATCAGCCCAGTGGCATTGGTTACGGTATCCAATGAGCATACATTCTATTGGTTTCCTATTGAGCAAGGGGAAGAATGATGTCAAGGAAGAAGTCACTGATACCACTTCTTAAAGAGAACTGTGCGTGTCAAACTAGAATTTCAGTGAAGAAGAATAGCAGAGGTCCCAGACTCTCTCTTGTGCCACCACAAATGATTTAATGTTCCCAATATAAATGGGACTTCACCACTTGACAAAGATACATTTTTGGACAATGATGACACATAATTCATACCCATTGTCTAAGCTGTTTGTATCTTTTATATTCCTGCTTCTTGCTCAACCAAGGTTTTCACTATCCCTTTTAGCTTCAAGTTATTCACAGATTGAGGAGTGTGCTGTGCTTGACTTCATCAACGACCTCAACAAAAATCTGACCACAGTCATAATTTTGGACTGCATGTGTTACCTTTCAATTACTTTATTTTTTTCTTTTTTTTTTTCTTTCAATTACTTTAGGTAGAGTTATTTACCCAGAGAAGCAAGCATATACATCACGAAGTACACTTTCTAATGGTTTCTAAGTGGCATCATATCCAGATGTGGAATCTCCCCAGTAATTAGAAAAGATGAATAGTGATATTTAACCAGCTGGCCTAGCCAACTGACCTAAGACCTTAGACTGGAATCTGAGGAACTTAGCCTATGGACAAAGGATAGCAATAATTCTAGGTCTGAAAGTATCCTGGGCTGGATCACCAGGGGACTTAGTTTATATTCACCAGGCAAGTAGCTAAGCAGGATGGATGTGACCTAGTAGACTGATTTTTCAAACAGTGCTAGAAGCCAATATATTAAATAGACCAAGGCAGAAATTCTCTGGTTGCCTCCATCTGCACAGACCCCTTCCCACCCACAAGGCTCCTGAAGCAGTTCCATAGACGTGGTAGAGGGAACACTGTAGAAAACAACTTGCAAATTATCGCTATGAGACAAGTCTCAGACCTCTCACTGACTCACTGTTTGAGTCTGCTTGCCACTTAACTTCGAAGCATGATTTTCTGTACTGTAAAGTGAAGCTAGTGGAAATAAGCTGTTTCACCTCAATAATACCATGGCTCCTTATATTACATCATTAAATCTACTAACCCACCTTGTGGTTACATCAAGGCCACCAGCGAGAGTGATCTCTCTACCATGGTACCAATAGAAATACTTACAGGAGTGGAAGATGGTTCTAAGTCATGGAACAATCTTACCAGCCTAGAGTATAATCCCTTTTATAATTCATAACTTGAAGCAATTGTTTTTAGTTTAAAATCTTTGCATAACAGGAAATCTGTTAGGAGAAAATTAAACATTTCTTTTCTGATAAGAGAGCTACGAGAAAATGAAATGTTTTGTTCATAAAATTATTTTAGCAGAATCATTGCTATGAGTGGTTTGAGTTTTTTGTTTCTTAAATGTTCACCAACTTTACTGAGCTTGAAGCGTGTTTGTAAAAATAAGTGTATCTTTATTGTAGAAAATCCAAAATTACTTAAAAATATGTTTTGTACACTTTAAAGACAACAAAACAACCAACAACAAAACCTCCAGCATCAAGATATGATGATATTTTTCTAGGCCCCTCAGTGTCAAACTCTTATTTTTCACTTAACAATATATGGACATGTACATGTTTGTAGGGTTAATTTATGTTTCAATAGAATCTGGAAAACTACAAAATAGATAAAATTAATATAATTGCTTGCCATATATACTCTATTGTACAAATATACCAGCATTACTTACATAATCTTCTTTCTGTAGTGTTTCCACCATTCTTTACAATAAATATGCCTATGTTCTTGGCTTTTTTTCCAACAATCTCTATAAAATAAATTCATAATAGTAGGGTTATAGGACATGTACCTTTTAAATCTTTTCAGCTACATTGTACTACCCTACTCATCAACTTTTATTTGAATATTACCATTTCTTTATATCCTTGCAAACTCTGAATGGTAGCTATATTATCTCTCTTGACCAATCTGATATGCTACAAAGAAATGTCATAGGTTTTATGTGTTTATTTTATTGAAGATTAAGTTGAATTGTTTCTTCAGCTGTATAGGGGCATTCATGTTTATTTTTCCCCAATGGCTACCTATAATTTTTACCCAATTTATTATCAGATTCCTTGGTATTTTTCTTACTTGAAGATATTTCAGTTTATTTCTGGAATTTTGACTTCATGTATATTTCTCTATATGAAAATGTTAAACAGAGTCAATCTTTTTCTTTATTGCTTATAAATTCTGTGGTATGGTCTTATGCCTAAGAAAATAATAATGCTTATCATCACTGTTTGAAATTCAGAAACTCAATTGTTATATTTCAATATATGAGCTGTCTGAAATGCATTTTT